>JZKD02S1672900.1:585073-600800 GCA_000966675.3 Picea glauca
ATGGTTGCATCTCTGATATATTTCTGTTATATTACTGGATATACGCGATATCTCTGTGCATTTCTTTATTATATCTCCGCTCTCATTTCGTGCCGAAAATAATCCGGATCATCCGCATCGATAATCTACTTCCCCCTATCATTCCCCTTGTCGTGTTTTGATTTAGAGTCGGAGCTTGCATCTGATTCAAAATCCTTTAACTCATCTACCAGTGACTGCTTGGCCCGACACTCACTTGTGTTGTGAGTGGAGCTCTTATGGAACTCACACCACTTCCCCATGTCCTTTTTTGGCTTTGTGGTGTTGTTCTTTGCTTGCGGCTTTGGTGGGTTGTCCTAGGCCACCTCGCCTTGGCTTGTACCTTTGTTCGACGGTTTGGGGGTACCTTTCCCTTGCTTCTGATTCGTAGACCCAAAATCTCGCTTGTTCTGTTTGAACTTCTGCTCAATCTTGGCAGCATAGCGGTATGCCGCACCAAGAGAGGAGATGTCGAGGAAATCCATTTCCTCCTGAATGTATCTATGAAGACAACTATGGTACTTTAACACCAAATGTTTCTTCGAATATTTGATACCTAACTTTGTGCGTAAGGTATGAAACAGATTCGTCAACTCATGCACATCTTGGTTCCTTTGTTGCTGCAGCGTAGTCCATTGTATGTATTTGTCCTCGTAGCTCCCCATGGGATAATATTGTTCCTTGATGGAATCTTGGAAAGAATTCCAAGTGGGTTGTGATCGAGAATAGAGAGGGTTCCCCCTCTCTCTGTTCCTCCCATTAGGTTTCCCACCAGTCCTTGACATGGGGGATGACTTTAAGGAGTGCAAAAATAATCCTTTCTTGGTCGGAAAAGTCATGAGCCGAAAAATATCATTCTAACAGATTCAACCATCTATCAATGAAATCTACATCTGTTTGGCCCTCAAATATGGGAATTTCAAATTTTACTTGTACCTTGAAAGGAGTGGCGCCTCCAGAGTGGCTGTTGGATGTAGATGCATTGCCAGTGAGCATCCGTTGAAGGATCTAGGAAACGTTGTCCATCATTGCGTTCCTTTGTTTCTCGAGGGCCTCCTTGAGCAATAATTTGATAGGATCTCATTCTCCCTCATATTTATTTTCTTCCCCCATGGGCGGCCATCGGGGTTTTCAAGACTGAGCTTGAAATGGTTCAACCAGATCGAGCCCTAACTCCTTATACCCCGACCTCATTGGGGGCATGCAAAGAAGGATTGAGAAAGAGCAGACTGCTCTCATACCACTGATCTAGATTTATGCCGAAACATAATGAAATGCATAAATACACATAAATGCATAGATGCAGTGGAAGTAAAACTTCATTTCATTAACAACAAATGGATGAAATATGCTTACGGATAGAATGGAAATAAAATAGCTCGGTCATTGGTAGGTTATCTCTGAGAAGATATGTGGTGTCTACTGGCCTCTAAAATCTACGTTACATTGAGGCTCGAAGGCCTATATATTATTAAGAAACAATGGAAAACTCTAAACAAACAAAAACGTAACCCTAGGAGATGAAACGCCAGAATATGGGCCCCGTCAGGGTAAATTGGTACATCAATTTCCCGGGGTTGTAGCTTTGGTATACTATCTCCGTTTGACGCACATGATACATTGTTAGAAAGATATATATGAGGAATACACTGCTGACAACAAATATCGAGTCTGGAGTGGAATCAAATTGGTCGGAGCATTGATGCCAAAGAAAATTCGTTTAGGGCCTCAAAATGACTCTGGAAGTTCAGGACCCGAAAAACTGCTAAAAATAGGAAATTGTGCTACAATTAAGGAAACTAAAAAACTGAAAGAAACAATGGTGTGGGTCCAAGTGGAATAGGCGGGTGGCCACCAATATCCACCTGGATCATCGATGTATCTGGGAGATATTGGAAGGGCGCATGTTGTGTAGGTTGATATCTTAATGAGATTTCCCTTTGTTATTCTTTACATCTCTCTTTTCAATAATATATATTTTGGATTCACTGTAAAAAACAATGCTCTAAAATGCAAAAGACTCTTCTTCGTCCAATGTATAAATGCCAATTATTTCCATCCCAGGATTGTGCGGAGTTGTGCTCTCTAGATGGTCGTCATTAAGAAACATTTTGTCAATGTCAATTTCTAGTTCCATATCTTCGAGGGAGAGATTGTGGATATCAATTTCTCCCTTCAGTCCCTCCTGTTCGTGGACTATTGTTTTCCATTTTTTTCTCGTGGGAAGTTTGTGAGAACTTTCAATTTTTCCAGAGGGAGGGTTATTATCTCCTCCGCCGCCTGAAGAACTGTGTGTAGCTTTGTTACTTGGGTAGGCCATTGGAGTACTGCTTCGAGATGTTGTGGTATTGGGTGTGGCGGTTGGGGATTGGGAACTTTTTTCACCCGAGCCTTTTCATTTATCTTTGTGAGAATCATTGGGAACTTTTTTCACCCGAGTTCTATCAAGATAGTGTCAGTGAAAGAACTGTTGAAGTGGTTCTTGACCATGGAATCCCTGATTTTCCAAGGCAGAGAGATGAGTTGACTTTTTCTTTTTTCATGGGAAAAATGCAACCAGTAGATGTATTGCCTTGCTATTCTAGCAAAAAATATTGTACCAGATATGTGACATGGAAGGAAGAAAGGTTTTTGTTTAGACCCAAAGATCCTTATAACATTATAGTTCTCCATTTCTTCTAGTGTGCCCTTCCTATCCAGGAAGTTGGTCACCTCATCAGACAACCGAGGAAAATACTTTCCAAATATCAATGCTTTAAAAACTAAAACAAAATCATTAAAGACTTTATAAAAATGTTGGCAAGCATCGTGTCTCCATAATATCTGGTACGAAAATGTTACTGTGTCAAATTCACAGTTCAACTTCTTACACATAGATAGTAGAGGAAATGAATAGCAATTCGCCACTGCGAAAATTAAATAAGATGACATAAATAATTTGTCCTGCCTTGTGTATTGCAATAACTGAGAAGAGATTTCAATGGAAATCAACTTGTCCCAATAGAAGATGGCTTGTTCCTTGACCGTAAAGTTTAAAATATAAAGAATCATCTGAGAGATGCTAGCTGCACTTTCTTGTCCTGTTATCCTCGTGAAAAGACATGTAATTTTCTGGAAAGGTTTTTTAAATGCACTAACCTATAATATGGCCATGTCCCTGGGAGTGGCCGCTGGGTTCTCTAAGAACTTCAGAAAGAGGTCAAACTCATTATCATGCTTCTTTAAGAACTGTTTGCAATTATCACCCTTGAAATTAGGCATTGGGTCGAGAAGTCTTAACATATTTCGAAATACTTGAGGCGATAGGGAGAGTTGGGAATGGTTGCCCAACTGTATAATTCATTGGTTCAGAATATATTTCTCGGTGCAACACGTGACCAACTCCTTAAAGTAAAAAAAATCAGGGACACAATCTGCTTCTGCAATTCCAGATGTCGAGATAACTTTCTTCTGGGCAGAAGGGGATGAGTAATAGTCATAAGCTATGGACCACTGAAAACTATGGTATTCGCGCCCAAAAATATTCAAGGTATCTCCACATAAATGTTTTCCAGTTGTAGCCATAATGTGATGAGAACGTTCCTTTGCTCCTCATAGTATTTAAAATGAACGCTGCAACATCATAATATAATCTCTGGTAAATCTTGGTTCAATGTGTTTTAATGGGAGATGTCCTCAACCTTTTCTCCTTTTAATGCCAATATTTTGAATGTGTTTGGTGATTTGTCACTAATAAAGGCATAATTAACGTTCATTTGGAAGCACGCGAAGGTGGTGGGGATGGACGATAAAAAAAACTTCTTCGGAACTTTTGTGTACCTGGAAGCCCGAGAACCCATGAATATGTGACAACAGGAGCTGAAGAATCGACTAAGTATGGAAAGGCATGGTACAATGCCTTCAAAAAGTTAAAGTAAATAACAATTTTTCTGAGCTCAAGATCCACACACAAAAATAAAAAAAGAAAAATCAGATGCCATAATATTGAACTCTACCAATTTGATAATAGGGAGGTTTAGTTGATGGATCCAAATATGGATTACTTTAGGAAACTGGGGTGCACGTGGGGTGCTTGTGAGAAAAGATAATGTTTTGATGAAGATTTGTTTATATTGCTACATGTGGCAACAATTGTGTGATAGTATTTAGAATGAACACTAGAGGATGGTAATATAATCTCCCGTAAATCTTTGTTTAATGCATTTTAATTTGAGATGTCATCCAAATTTTCACTCATTAATGCCAATCTTTTCAAATATAATAAAATCGTAATCAATTTGCATTGGGAAATTATGAAAAGATGGTAGGGAAATCGAGAAAGTATGAAAAGGCAAGGCGGTCAAATGGACACATATAGACTCATTGTATGTAGAGTGAAGATTGCAAGTTCGAGGAGTCCAGGGTCGAACTGTAGATAACGAAAGTTTTCGGTGCAAGATGTATATGACATAACAGTGGCATGAGAGTTCGATAGCGCGAATCCGGGAACTGGCGGGTAGAAACATTAACTATGGGAAAAACAATGTCAAATATGTAATATACCTAGATATCGACAAAATCAGGCTCAAGTTAAAAGATAATTTGTTTATATTTACTTAAACAATTTTCATATTATTTTATTTTATTAGTATTCTTTATGGCCCAAATGCAAACTATGTTCAAATTTGAAGGGTGGATCAACATTTTCATATGCAAGCATACTCTCAAATATGTGAACCTGCAATATATGAACAATACTAAAGAGGGGCGTCATGTCAATACCTTTGTATATGACAGTGGGCCAACACAATATTTCATTCTTGCTATGATGATGCCTTAAAAAAACTAAAATAACCAACATTTTTTTGCGAATTCAAGATTGACAGAAAGAAACTAATTAGATTCCATAATATTCTTCCATTAATGCATTTTAATGGGATATGTCCTTGATATTTCTGCTTATTAATGCCAATCTTTTCGAACATCTGTGGTGAGTTGTCCCTAGTAAAATCATAATTAATGTGCATTGGGAAGGGGCGAAGGTGGCGGGGATGGAGGGGAGTGAAAAATGCTTTGATACTTTTTTGAACCTGGGAGTCTGTGAACCCGCGAAATGTTGAAGAAATGACTAAGTATGGAAAGGTGGGGCGGTTAGACAGAGTCATCATAAGTAGAGCGAGGCTTGCGAATTAGAGTAGTCCGTGGTTGAATTGTAGATCAACCAAGTTTTGGGTGCAATATGTATACTCTGAACACGGGGAATGAGAGTTCGATAACGCCTACCCGGGAATCCATAGACATAAAATTGGCTAAGTAAGGAAACAAAAGGAAGTCGGTCAGACTCGTGATGTCAAGATATAAATGGATATAGAATTTGTGACTCTGCCACCCAGGGACCCGCGAGCATAGAAATGCGATTAAGTATAGAAGAGGAAAATGAAAGGGAGAAAAGAAATTTATTCTTGACACAAGAACACTTTGTCTGATAATTATCAAGCAATAGAAACACATTGACTATGGGGCATGAGAATTCAGGGCATGAGAGTTCCATAAGGCCTAGCTGGGAACTGGCGGGCATAAAATTGGCTAAGTATGGAAACGAACAACGGTCGGTCGGAATCGTGATGTGAAGATATACATGGATATATAATTTCTGAGGCTGTAACCCTAGGAACCCACGAGCATAGACATGTAACTATGTATAGAAGCAGAAACAGATAATAGAGGGGAAGAAGAAAAGAGAAAAACCAACAAGTATAGAAGAGGAAAAATAAAGGGAGTAAAGAAATTTATGCATCACACAACAACACTTGGTATTAAGTATGGAAAGGTGGGGTGGTCAGATGGAGTTATCGTAGGCAGAGTGAGGCTTGCGAGTTTGAGGAGTCCGGGGTCAAATTGTAGATAACCATAGTTTTGGGTGCAAGATGTATACCTGAACACGGGGCATGGGAATTCGATAGTGGCTATGTAGGAACCCGCGGCCATAAAATTGGCTAAGTATGGAAACAAACGACGGTCAGTCGGATGTGTGATGTGAAGAAATAGACTGATGTAGAATTTCTCACTCTACCACCCTGGGAACCTGCGAGCATAAATATGCGACTAAGTATAGAACCAGAAATAGATAATACAGAGAAGGAAGAAAAGGGAAGAACGAGTCAGTATATAATAGGAAAAATAAAGGGAACAAAGAATTGTATGTGTCACACAAGAACACTAGTCTGATAATTATCAAGCTATAGAAACACATCAACTATGGGAAAAACATTTTCAGCCATGGAATATAGCTGGAGCTCAACATACCCTGGTTCAAGATAAAAGAGATGTTGTTTATATCTATCTGAACAAGAAATAGACAAAATATATGACTTGGCACATTTATATGCAAGCATTCAGACGAAGTCACCGTAGGTAGAGTGAGGCTTGGGGGTTCGATTCTGGGGTTGAATTGTATATCACCGAAGTTTCGGGTGCAAGATGTATACCGCAAACACGGGGCATGAGATTTCAATGGCGCTTATGCAGGAACCCACGGACATAAAATTGGCTAAGTATGGAAATGAACGACAGTCGGTTAGACTTGTGATGTAAAGATATAGAGGGACATATAATTTCTCACTCTGCCATCCTGGGAACCCGCGAGCATAGACATGGGACTAAGTATAGAACCAAAAATGGATAATAGAGGGGAAGAAGAAAAGGGAAAATGGATAAGTATAGAAGAGGAAAAATAAAGGGAGCAAATAACTGTATGACTCACACAAAAGCACTTAGTGTGATAATTATCAAGCGATAGAAACACATCAACTATGCGAAAAACATTCTCAGCCATGGAATATAGCTGGACAAATTGGACAACGTATGTAGATCAGACTTTTTTTAATCATACCTCTTAGTCTCTAGACCTTGTACTATGATGGAGGTTTCACTTCTACTTGGCGATAGTTCTTGTGAACTAAAAAACATGTGGTTTAAACGACATAAACATTTTTACCATGTCATAGCAGAATAAATAATTGTGGATATTTGTTTCTTAAATATAGAAAGAGCATAATCTATGAATCCTCACCTTCGTCATTGTCGTTGTGCCGATGTTTGTGATGGTTCATTGCCCATGTCCATGTCACTTCTGAGACAGTGGCTATGAACATGTGTATATTGTTCATACTCATTATGGATGTGTGTCAGGCATACACATTGTATTTGCTGTGGAACATTGTACTCCATCTTTCTCAGATGTGGCACATAAGGCTCCATCCTTATGCTCAGTTACTGTGTTCTTGTTTCAATGTAGAAATACAGAGAATATGATGGACATGAAAGCAAGCTACTATGTAGGAACACATGAAAAAAATATGGAGTACAAATTTATTTATTTCAAGATAACAGCACAGAAAATACAATTGACATGAAGATAACTTAATATACAGGAAGATATGGAGTATCCAAGGAAAAAAAAATAGAACTGTAAACCATTGAAACAAATATAGACAGAGTAAATGAAAAAGAATTGGATATGGAATACAGGTAGAAGTATGCACCTTTGCATGGATTCTTCTACATTTCTGGTTAAGAGTTCTTTGCCTTGTCTAATTTTCCTGTTTGTTTCAATGAAAAAAATTACAAAAAAAATGGACATGAACATAAGTGTTATGATGAAAACCTCTCTATGGATAGGGTGAACCACAACAGATAGGTATGACTGCAGAAATCAACTCCATTCCAAACATATGCTATATAAACCAATGTGCAAGCAAGATAAGAAAGAGGCCTACCTCATCCAAACGTTTGATGATGTCCTCCATTGAGCACTTTGACCCAAAGCTTTATACCTGCAACAAGTTCTCAACAAACAAGCAGAGAAAGCATATAGTGATAATATAAAAGGTTAGCACATTAGATAGCATAATACATTAATATACAAAACAAACATGCCCATGGATAATAAAACATATACTTGCAAGATATCAATTGGATGGGAAATGAGTATTTCTATTAATAAATGATTAGCATAAGTGAAAACATTACAGACTTCCATGTCGGAACGGTTCGGAACCAAGAAACCAAGTTCCTTCCAACTGGACCTCCACCACTTCAATCCTCCACTAAAGGCAAGCTCATATAAGGGAGACAAAGAGGTTCTCCATCAATAAGGGTAGAGCTTGGGGGATGAACACTTTGTTTAGACTTAAAGGACAAAGGGATGCAGACTCAATATGAAGTAAATAATTTCTCTAGAGTAACTTTGTTCTCAAAGTTGAATTATCTCCCTTTACATAGCTTAGAATTGGCTTCTTTATAGCCTTTAAAATGCAAGTGAAGGGCCGAGTCGAAACGTTTCCAGTATATGGAAGGCCAAGGATCAGAGATCTCCTGTCGTGACATGGAAACCTGACATTTAATTTTGATTTTCTGGCACAAATCCTGATGTACGCAGGCTGTAGTGGAGCAACCAGTGTATACGCTTGTTGTATAGCTTGCAAGGTGCGTACAAGTGGAAAAACATTTTTTTTTTCTCTGGATTTATCAATCAGGGAAAGTAAGTTTTCATGGGGGAATGGAATAAGGCTCTCTCTGCAAGATTGCATAGGGTGAGGCAAATCTTTCTCTAACAGATGCCCCCTAATGTGTGAGGTTAGAGGAATATCTGCAATGGCCAAAATACATTATAAATAAACCAGGAGTGGAGTGGTAGAGAACCAGTTGGACGAACTCAATCACTTATTACATTCTGTACTGACTTTGCATACATGACTACCAAAAATACACTGCAGATCCATGTGAAAATATACCAAACAAGTGTCTGTGGCCATGAATAGGCAAATACAAATGCGGTTACATGCCAATAGCTATCATAGTCACGAACAAGGCCCAATAGAACCATTCTCAAAACCAATCTAAAGATATCTGTATACCATGGAGTACAATCTGATCTCCCATGATCGCTGAAGTCATATAGGTACTGGTCCAATGAAAAGGAATCAACAACTCATGAAAGTTGCGGCCATATAATGATGTCTTCAAGTCTTCTACATAATCCTCCAAAGGTGAAAGTCTACATCATGTGAATAAAATATTTGAGGTCGAACATAATGAGACATCATTTGATTACCAGTCATTGATGTATACCATTAACAAATGCGAGACAACCTACCGATAATGAAAGTAGGTATCAAGGAACCGAGTACATTCTTACAAGTTTGAATATAGGAGTCGGTGTCGAACACCTAAATAATCCATCGATTAGGAGGCATTGATGTATTCCCAACTGTCGATAGCGAGAGAGCCTACCACTAATGACTGTAAGCCTCAAGGTACTCATAAGACTCTAGGCCTCATTTCCAGAATAAATGGGATGATGTTGATAGAAATATACCCACTCAAAGGAGAGAATTAAGACATATCTCATCATTTAGCATGAGGTACCAAGCAGGAGCTTCATGATTTGGTGGAAATCGGACAAAGAACAAGTTTCACGAACCAATGACCCAGTGTGTCTTTCACGTGTGCCAAGTGCAAGTAGTACATGAAAAAGAACCTTTGAATAATAGCCAATGATGAAAACTGTTGACAAAGGTGAGGAAACCACCAATAAGGATAATGGCATCCAAGTCACTGCATGAATCCCGATTTGTGAATAGATGTATTACCGTCGAACACAAGGGAAACCACCCAGTCAATGACCAATGATGAAATGTTGACTGTTGGGTTCAAGGTGACCTACCAATGATGAAAGTAGGGCCAGGGTGCATGATAGGACTAAAGTATCATGTGATTCTGAGACAAAATGAGGGTATGGCCAACATGCAAAGTCAAGAGTTTTGAGGAGTGGCCAACTTAAGTTGATAGACTTCCTTTGAACAAGAGCATGAGACATATGGAGGACTCTGGCAGCATAGACGCAATGATGAAACCATGAGATGCAAGAGGCATTAATGAAATTCTCTATAGGGACTGGAAGAGTAACTAGTTGGTAGAGAAGACTCTATAACGAGCTCATCTTCCTACGACCATGCTAATCCCAAAATTATGATGATGAATGGACACAAATAATTTTGTGCTCTGTTCAAAGGTGACACGACTGCTGCCAACATAAGATAATACTCCCTTCCCACCTGTCTTTTTTTGTTTTTTCATAACAAACGAATGTTATGATACAGAGGAGGAAACGAGTGTCGCAAGTAAGCAAAACTAGTTCCAGCAGTGGAACATACCTATGCTTAATGCAGGGGAGTGCATGCAGGATGGACACTCGGGGGATGTTCCCTCCTAGGTATAGGGTGTCAAATTGTGAAGCATATGAATGAGGCTCTTCTTGGTTGAGGATACAAAACTGCTGAGGCAAATGGTTTATAATGCAAAGTGAGAACTGGCTATAGGCTCAATACTGCAAGCAAGGGCATGAGACGCAATCACAACTTAACACCAAAGAATGTCCTTTTTATGTATTTTAGTCTACTTGGTGTGAAAAAGGGGTAAAATTGTGCCAAATAGACGTATTTTCAAATCCAATTTATGAGTGTGAAAAAACAAGTTCACTCTGTGATCTTTTCTATTTTTGGTAACAAGTCAGAAAAGATCTTAACTAAGACTCACGACCTTTCAAATCCAATTTAACGAGTGTGAAAAAGACAAATCACTCGGTAATATTTTCTCTTTTTGACGAATTGGAAAAGAGCTTAACTAAGACTCGTGGACGCTGTTCTAATCAACATGTAATGGGGGAGGCCAAGGCTCTCATACCGGCCTTCTGCAGAATGTTAGTATGTTAGTATGAGTAAGGTGACTTCCTGCACAATTCTTACAAAGGCATTTAGGCTTACGTCTGAGGCATCAAGGCTTCTCAATGCCCCCAACGTTGTTCACAAAGGCTGGGGACATACTCTCGTCATGACTGGCAGAGGTGAGAGAGTCATCTCCTACATGATGTACAAGGGTCGGAGATGTGGTATTGATAAGAATGGTGCCCCTAGCATGATTGGTAGAGGTTTGGTGCGGGATTTCAATATGACTAACAGGGGTGGTTGACCCATCTCCAACATGGCTGGCAGAGGTTGGTGATGGAGCTCCAGTATGACTGACAATGACTAGGATAGAAATAGGTTGTGGCATTTTATGCCAAGGTCCAGGGAAATATTAACTTGAGATAAATGCAAGCCTGGAAAGATCCTGGTTTACCCCCTGTCCTTGTCTAGGAAGATAGTACCCTCCGCCCAACTAATTTGAGGATTTGTGTATGGGAATCATCATTGAAGTCTACAAAGAGACGAAAGTAGGATAAGGACTATTCAAGTGAGGATTTTCCCCTTGTGAAGGGGTTACGTAAAGGGGAAAGCCTAATTTTTAAAACTGGTTCTCCTCGTATGAAATATCTGGGGATACATGAGGACTAGTCATCGGAAAAGTACTCGAAGGAAACGACATGGCAGATGGAGGATACATGGATGGGGTGTATTAAGTAGAATAAGCACCCATATAAGTATTGGCGCCTAAAAGAGCATAACTAGGCTTGGATCCGTAAGAGGGGAGGTTCTAACCTCCCGTCGTGAAAGCGGGTTTAGGGACATGACTCGTATCAAACAAAGATGTAGGCATCGGGTCCATGGTGTCCCCGAGTCCAATGCTAGGATTCATATAAGTGGACCAGGGAGAGGATTGCACGTGTGAAGGCATATCAACAGAAAAATGGCTAGAGGCCCAGGGCGCGAACTGAGTATCATAGTTCTGCATACCATTAGGAGGATTCATACCCATGAACTGAGTAGGCATCATGGGGTAGGTAGAGGTAAATGAGGGAGCCAAAGGGAATCCATTATCCATGATAAAGAGAACTCATTATAAACTCATAAAGCCAACTAGTAAGCAAAGAGCACACCAAAATTCAAATGGCCAATATGCATGCAAACAGGGTAAAGTGGCTAAGTGGCGTCCCTCCCTAAAGAAGGTATGTCTCTCCCAAGAGGGGCCTGAGACTCTCTACTAAATATTAGAGCTAATAGAATCAGTTATAAGGGCCCTCGTGGGCTTAAAAACCAGTCGGTCAGATCCCCCCAGAGAGGTAATCCTCCATAAAGTTTGTGTGTTGTCTGACCCTTATCTGACCCAGGGTACCTGTAGAATAACCCCTGCAAGTAACCTATGAGACACCTAAGTCAAGAAACTAATCAACCACTGTATAATCGATGCACATGTGAGTAGTCATAAGTCAGGTCCACTGTATGGGTAGGGTAGCAAATCCCGAAACCTTGAAATCACCGCCTCTCATAGAGTTAAAGGAACTAACAAGATCCCCATATATGAATAGATCCCCAGAAATATCTCTGACGCTAGGAAGGTATTGGGGGGATATTCCTTCAACCAACTTCGTGCAACCTTGTGATTAACTCCGGTGTGAGTGGAGCCTCCTGATCTTACCAATTATACAATGGATTTCTCCACTCCCTGACTCAGACACATATGTCGATTTAATTTCCTTGGAGAAGTTACTCACAAAATCCTATTCCAAGGCACTAAACCCTAGGCTAGTCTGTGCACCCTATAAAATAAAATCGTTACTAATAAATTTTAAATTATAGCGTTTATTTTATGTCCGTGATTACTCAAAAAGGTATGGTGATGAAACTCATGGTGTTATGACTCTACAAGAAAAGTAAATATGAAAATAATGAAAAGTCCTAACTTTAAATTTTAATGTATGATATGCTCCTAAAAATGATGCAATTTTAAAATTCAACTCTGCGATTCAGAAGTAAAAATGAAATATTTCACTATATGCACTAAGCTAATGATAAAAAATCAAAAGACAAACAATGCCAAGAAATGCAAAATGCCTATAATTTTTTTTTTGTATTTTCAATATATCAAAACTAAAAATGCATGGACTGAAAAGTAACTTGACATATAACCCTACTGTGTATAAAAAATAGATAACTCAAGAAGAATATCAAGCAACAAAACATCCAGCCCAGTGTACAAGGACAATAAAAATGAAAAGATGAAGAGAAAGACTTCGCCCAAAAATTCAACCAAAAGAGCGTTTCCTGTCATCCCACAGGCACTCAATAGGAACTACAGAGACCTAAGAAGGCTCAACAAGCATCAAATCCCACCCAACAAACACTAGACCAAGCAAACATGCGAGGATAAAAGGTGTACGCGATTGTTTGGGAAAATAGAGCGTATATACGCAGCTTGCAGTGAGACAACCTGCGTGTATACATGACTGTCAAGGCAAAGGGCACGTATATGCTTTGAAACAAGGCCAGGCAAGGGAGAAAGGCTGAAAACTCAGACCCAGAGTGAACATGAGATGTCAAGCAATGATACGACAATAACCAAAATATAAATGAGAGAAATCTAAGGAGAAAAGTACTTCAAACCCTAAGAAAGAAGATTCATCCCTAGTATGGTCGCCAATTCTGTTACGAGAAAAATCTCTCTATGGCTAGGGTGAACCACAACAGACATGTATGAATGCAGAAATGAACTCCATTCCAAACATATGTTATATAAAGTAATGTGAAATCAAGATAAGAAAGAGGCATGCCTCATCCAAACGTTTGATGATGTCCATCGTTGAGCACTTCGAGCCAAAGCTTTATACTTGGAACAAGTTCTCAACAAACAAGCAGAGAAAGCATATAGTGATAATAAAAAAGGTTAGCACATTAGATAACATAATCCATTAATATACAAAACAAACATGCCCATGGATAATAACACAAATATTTGCAAGATATCAATTGGACGGGAAAGGAGTATTTCTATTAATAAATGATCAGCAGAAGTGAAAACATTACAGACTTTCGTGTCGGCACAGTTCAGAACCAAGAAACTGAGTTCCTTCCAACTGGGCCTCCACCACTTCAATCCTCCACCAAAGGAAAGCTCATATAATGGAGACAAAGAGGTTCTCCATCAATAAGGGAAGATCTTGGGGGTTGAACATTGTGTTCAGACTTAAAGGACAAAGGGATGCTGACTCAATATGAAGTAAATAATTTCTCCAGAGTAACTTTGCTCTCAAAGTTGAATTCTCTCCCTTTCCATAGCTCAAAATTGGATTCTTTATAGCCTAAAAATGAAACTGAAGGGTTGAGTCGGAATGTTTGCAATATATGGAAGGCCAAGGATCATATATCTCATGTCGTGACATGGAAACCTGACATTTAATTTTGATTTTTTGGCACAAATCCCGATGTACGCACGTTGTAGTGGAGCAACCAACTTATACGCTTGTTGTATAGCTTGCAAGGTGCGTACAAGTGGAAACATATTTATTTTTGTCTATGGATTTATCAATTAGGGAAAGTAAGTCTACATGGGGGAATGGAATAGGGCCCTCTCTGCAAGATTGCATAGGGTGAGGCAAATCTTGCTCTAACAATAAGTTGACATGTAAGGAAAAAGCAAGGAATAAGTACATAGAGTAAATAAAATAGAATAAAAGGAATAGAGTAACATATAGTGTTAGAAGAATGTACCATTTTATTTTATTTTTGTTCATCCATGTTTGTGTATATATAAAAATTTGTGTAAAATTTTTTTGTGTCCAAAATCAATTACAAACCAGGGAAAACTAAGAAGTTGGATAACTTGGTTTTTTGCAACAAGCTAGACAGATATAATTTGAAACATAGAAATATGATTTTGCAATATGTTTGATGTATATTTCATAATTCAAGTGCAATACCAATTGTATCGTGATCATACCAATATGTGTACAAACTAGAGAAAACTAAGAAGTTGGATAACTTGGTTTTCTGCAACAAGCTAGACATATATGCTTTGAAACATAGAAATGTGATTTTGCAATATGTTTGATGTATATCTCATATTTCAAGTGCAATACCAATTGTATCGTGATCAGACTAGTATGTGTCTAAGATAAAGATGTTTTTTTGATAAATAGGAATATTCGACCATACATGTTCAATAAGTGTGTTTTGTACATGGTTTATGTTGTTCAAAAGAAAGTGGAGACTGTATTTTCACATGTATTTTTCCAATTCTTTTGTTCTGCCATTATTTTGTAGCATGTCAATATTGAAGTCTCCTACAATTACAATGTTTTCATTCAGATGCAAATGGTCTAATGCATTGGAAAGGACATTTAGTATGTTGGAGAATGTTGCATGTGGAGCAACATAGAGATTTAGTATTGCAATTTCTGATTCATGGAGAAATACTTTTGCAAGCACCATCTCAACATTGTTTTCTTCAAAATGTATATGCTCCAAAACTGTTACATGTTTTTTCACTAATATAATCACCCCATGTGTAATGTAACTCGATATGCAATTGTGATTTGGAAATTGCTTGTTTTGCATGCATAATGTCATGTGTGTTTCCTGCAAGCACAGAATATCGGATTGCATTGTGTCATAGTCATTGAGTATATCATCCATGTGTGCATGTAGGTTGTGCATGTTAAGTGAGAGAATTGATACATATGAGTGTGTTTGTATGGATTGGTAATCATACTGTAGATGCCACTTTACAGTAGTCCTAAGGCATGGCATCTCAATATCAACATTGTGTTTGACTTTGAAGTTATCTTTTGTAAGAGGAGTTAGTAAATACAAGAAGTCTATACTTTTGACATGAGACAGTGATGTGTATACAAGTCCATGTATTCGAATTCCAACATGGTCAAATGCAACAGTATCAAGTGTCAGTCCTTGCGATCTGTGGACTATACATGCACATGCAAGTTTAATTGGAAACT
>JZKD02S1672900.1:613868-635090 GCA_000966675.3 Picea glauca
AACATGATAACAATCCATACATTGATGGAAGAGATGGAGCAACAACAACACTATATAAATTATATTTTATGTAAACATATATAAATAGATGGTGGGCATACTTTAATTTTAATTTGCTCACTACATTGTAAACTGATAAAACAAGTGTGGTAGTTGCATAGCAGCTAGTCCCTGCCATGTTGAATAATTGTAGTTTCCGCAGGAGCATTCACTGTTATTACTTCGTGCATTTGTCTTGATAGTAAGTGTTAGTCCCTAAAGTTGTCCCTAACTGCTAATGGAAAGCTAAGGCACCTTAGTTACTACAATGGTTTATGTTTGTAGGTATTTTTGGGTTTATAGGTTGTTTTATGGGTCAAGAAGTGGATGAATTAGGAAACATAAAATTTTGGTTACAAAGTCAGGTTTCCACCACATTCAGTTAGTTAATGACAATCACCCTGATCAGCTAGATAAGGATATTTAAAAAGAAGAAAAACAAACTACAAGATTACAATATGTTCACTTACATAGAAGACTCCTGATCTCAAATATCATTTAGAAACAAGAAATAAATACTTAAACACAAATCCTGTAACAATTGAGCAAACAACAAAATCTGTATTGGTATTCAACATGAACAGAATAAATCAAATGCTTTGCAAAAGCTTCCAATGCATTCAAGTAAGAGAGAATAAATTTTATTTTGAGGACAATATTTTTATTTGATATCAAAAAATTTTGGACATGGATATAATGCTATTTTTGGATATAGTCGTGTATTATTTTTTTTTTATATTAAAATATTTGTCTATTAATATGAGGATGGGAGTTACAAGGTAGATGTTTGAATTGAATCTTTTGGGTATTATACTTCATGTTTTGATGATTATTAAAGAATTGAAAATGGGATTGACAAGGGGTCCCACCTATTTAGTTATTATTTAAATAGACCCTTATCTATATATATTATTATTTATTTGTCTCAACTAATTATTTAAGCTAATTAATCTTAACAAAAGAAAGTTAGTTGAACTACCATAACTTACTGAGAAAGAATAAAAACTCAATCAATTGAAGAGACAAGAGGAGGAGGAGAACAAAAGAATAACTTATTATATAAGGTCTGCTCTATACTTCTGAGATAATTATTTTTCTTCATTCATTCAGAGTTTAAAAGAAAGCTAAACCATCTGGATGACAACAGGGTCTTATTGAAGGCAACAGGAATCAAAACTGAATCATATCATTCAACAGCTTGTTTCTAAAGGTGTATGATTTATCTTTGGAATTTTGTGTGTTCTTGTTTGTTTATGGATTAGAGTTCATGACTCATAAATAATATTTTGCAGAGACAAGTGACAACATTTTTATGGCAAGCTGATCCAGATCTTTAGCTTCAGTTTTATTTTGTTGTCAGAGTCGTTTTGTATGGTGCCCATAGAAGAATTCTAAATTTGACTTTGGTCCCACCCTCACAGGGGTTTGTAAAGAGAGTTATGCTTTGTATCCCAGAATAAATTTAATATAAAAATCATATTTCTGATTTCAATCTCACATGTGTATCTTAATGATATTGTTTAGATTTATTTTTATTCTTGTTTCTTATCTGTGTACACAATTATGTATATCTTTGCTTGTAACGACCCCTGTTTTTACAACAACATGCGACGCATAACAAGTGCAATTTTTTTTTTTAAGAAGGAAAGTAACAACGAAAAGCAGTCAATCAACGCAACTCGACGATGAACACAACACACGCAATTTAGGAAACAGACAACATAACAACCTAGCATACTAGCAAATCATGCAGCTAGAGGCAACATACGAAAATCAATCAAACAAAAATAAAAACGACTACCCGCCCGTACTACCCTGCAAGGTTAGGACCTCCAGGACACATAAGCAACGCTCAAGCCCAGGTTCCCATCGATTTTGACCATTTAAGGTCTCAAGGCTAGAAATTGTTCTGAGGAACAAGGAGGTGTCTACATCCTGCCTGACATAAGCAAGACAAAGCCTAATAAGCTAAATACAATCATCAGACCAACCCAACGCAACCAACATCAACGACACAAGTAACATGAACCTTCAATGTGAGCAAGAATTAACAATCATTGATTCTACATTTTGCATGGTGCATAAATAAACAAACAACAACCGATCATTAGTGGCCTTTCATGGTGCACAACCAGATAAATATAAACATTTAGACATTACTTCAATCACTCTTAAATTTACAAGCGCACAAGGGATATGACATACACAATCTATCTAGCAATAACAAACTTGAGGCACAATTCTATTTAAATTCTAGGCGTGCTATTTAATCAATCATTCATTAAAATAAAATCTGAGGCGTGAGAAGTGATATACCTTCGGGGGTCTTTCAGGTAATCATGCATACATCATGGCAATGTAAACAATAACTACAATTATTCAACTTGGCATTTTAAATAAAGAATTGACTAATAAAACTACAACTTGTAATACATCCTTCTAACTTGAATTCAATTATTTATGACCGACATAATCTGAATTGTGGAATATTATATACCTCCATTTATTTGTCTGATGTAGGAGCATCGCCAACACATCAAGCGAGCCAACGCGGAAGCGGAGGACAGCTGGACAAGCCAACACAAATTTTTGAAAATGCTTTGCAATTGTTTCTCAAGTCTTAAATGAGTCATTTAAGAAGTGGTGTGTTTGTATATTGAAATGGACCTTGAGCGGATATCTCTCGTCCTTAAGTAGATAGATGACATTTAATTTAGTTAATGATGGTAGATAGGATTTTAATTCTAGATTTGATAGCTTAGAGTCCGAGAGGGAAAATGGATATAGACACCCTCATTGTATCATTGTAGTAGAAGTTGAGAGCAGGAGCAAGAAGAGAAGAGAAGGTACAGAATTGTATGAAGAACACCCATGTACAGGCATTTGAATTAATAGAATAAAGCTTGATTCAAATTCATGGTTTGTGTTGTTTCTCTGTGTATTGATGCTATGCTCATGAATGGTTGTTTCTTGTCATGCATTTGCTTCTATATGCTATGTATGTGATTTCATGTATGAATTGAAGTCTGAGAGGATGATAAAATGAGTTTCAATTGTTTCTCTATTTGAGCCAAAATATTCCTGCAAGGAGTGCAGTTGAATTGTCCGCAAGGAGTGTGTTGATAGAAGGGTTCAATTGGAGTTAACTTTTGTTCTCATTACCTCGAAGGAGCAGTTAGGCACAGTGCCGTGCAAGGAGTGCGCAGGATAGGAAGAAGTCTCAGAGTTGCAATTCTGAGTGAAGCATCAAAAGACTACTGCTGCAGGTGAGCGCAGAGTAAGGGGAGGTTGGACACTTGAAGTGTTTGCAGAGTTGCCGCAAGGAGTGCGAGCAAAAGGGTTACAAACTCTAAAGAGAGTGGGAGGTTGGAAAAATATCAGGAGGAGTAGAGCCTTCGAATCTGTTGAAGGACTGCACAGGAGGTTTCACACCAAGAAATCCTCAATAAGGGGAAGTAGCGGCCAAGATCTCATGGAAGAACGACGTGAATTCCCGTCAACCGTCAGACTAGGTAGGAGTTGCACCGGGGTTAAGTCCTAGTGAGCAGAGGAGGGGTCCCAGAAGAGTCATTGGGATATTGGAGTCATAGGGTTTTCAAAGGGTAATATTCAGAGACCTTGAAAATTCCAAAATTATGGAAAGAAATCCTAGCCATTGATCTCAGCAGGACGCGTGTCAGGAGATCCCAGGAAGTCAGGGATCAGAGAAAGGCAAGTCCCGAATCCTTTGACCTCAGGAATCGCGATCCCACAATGCCCGATAGAGCTATGAGGGAATAGTGACGTGGAGGGGTCAGTTCTCACGTGCATTGGGGATCGGGATATCGGGATTTTTGGTGACGTGAAAATCATAGCGGGAGAAGTCGCGAAACTCCGAAACGCGACGTAAAATAAATTACACGCCCTGGAGTGGAGGACAGGTTTCGATGCCACCTTGGCATATCAGTATATCAGGAGTTGGGGATCAGCGAGGCAAGTTGTTTCGACATCAAAAGTTCTGAAATCCCGATGGAAGGATTCCCGATAGGAACAGAAGGCGTTGACATTTACCCATCGGGTTTCGGGGTATTGTGAAGCATGGGGTGCGCGACCATAGGATTCATGAAATCATGAAATCCGATTTCCTGATCGCTAAGGGAAGTCAATTGGAGAGTTGCTGTGGGTAAGGAAAACTCCCGATAGGGAGATAGAGGAACATCTGAGTTCTTCGGGCCGTGAGTGGAAGAAGGTCCCGAGGAGAGAGGACATGCTCCAAGGAGTGCGGCTGTGTCAGGTTTGGTATCAGAGCGGGAATATTTCTTTGCTTTCTGTAGCAGAGAAGAGGATTCACCATGCCGCCAAGGAGAGAAAGACAATCACCTGATCCAAAAGACAAGTAGGTGCAGAGAAGAGGCAGGCCAGTAGGAAATCCAAAAGTGGAGAGACAGATGCGTGATCTCCGAGCAAGACTTGAAGAGATGGAGACAGCGCAAAGATGCACAGTTAGTGCAGGGGATCTTAGTGATTCCGACAGTGAAGTCGAGGCTGAACATGAGGAGGAAGTTGCAGCCAAGGATGCAAAGAATGAATGCATAATTAAAGCTATTGCCAGAATGGGTGCGAAGGAAAGAATGGACATTCCAGTTTACGAGGGAAATCTGGATGCAGAGGAGCTGCTAGATTGGATTAGAGATCTTGACACCTACTTCGATTATGAAGATATCGAAGAGGATAAGAAAGTCAGACATGCTATCAAACGCTTGAAGGGACATGCACCATTATGGTGGGACGAGCTACAAGCTGACAGACGCTGCAAAGGCAAGCAGAAGATCAAGAGTTGGGATCAAATGATTGCAAAGATGAAAGAGAAGTTCATCCCAAGAGACTATCAAATTACTCTGTTCAGGAGGATGCAGAACCTAGGACAGAAGCTGATGACAGTGAACGAATACATTGAGGAATTCTATCGACTGAACATCAGGGCAGGTCATCAGGAGAGCGATGATGAGAAAGTCACAAGATATTTGAATGGTCTGAGATATGACATTCAGGATGAATTAAGCATGGTTACCATCAGGACTGTGGAGGATGCTTACCAAATGGCTCTGAAAGCTGAGGAGAAGCTGAGCCATAAACAAGGTCAAAGGGGCTGAGGCAGGAGTCATCCCAGAGGCAAGGCAGTTTCCCAGGAGAAATATCAGAAGCCCAAGGAGGAATGGAAGAAACCTCAGGGTAAAGTTGAAAGAGGTGGAACCTCACAACGAGGACAGCCATATGTTGAACATAGAGGACAGCATAATGAAAAGAGTGGAGGATACGCTGATGGAAATACTTTTCCTCGTACCAGAGGTAGAGGAAGAGGAAGAGGTGGAGTAATCACATGCTTCACATGCGGGAAAAATGGGCATAGGTCGTTCGAGTGTCCAGAGAAAAGGAAGGACATTGGGGAAACTCACATCGCCGAAGCGCAGAAGCGGGATGTTGAGGCCGAAGACACAGAAGGCAGAAGGTCACTTGCGATGCATAAAGTCCTTTTGACACCTGAGAAGGAGGTGGAGAATTCAGCTCAAAGGAGCAGACTTTTCAAAACAACTTGCAATACCAAGGATAGGGTATGCAAGGTTATCGTGGACAGCGGTAGCATGGATAATCTTGTTTCAACCGAGATGGTGGAAAAGCTGGATCTGGAGACAACTGATCACTTGAGTCCATACAAAGTTTCATGGCTACAGAAGGGACATCAGGTAAGTGTCACTAAACAATGCTTGGTTGAATTCAAGATAGGGGAGTATAATGATAAGGTACTCTGTGATGTCATTCCTATGGATGTATGCCATTTATTGCTGGGGAGACCATGGCAATATGATAGAAATGTGGTTCATGACGGGAGGATGAACACATATACCCTAGAGAGAAATGGGAGGACATACAAGTTGCTTCCGATAAGGGATAAGGAGGTGAAACTGGAAGTGAACAACATGGTACTTCTCATGAGTGGGAAGGAACTTCTCACAGAGATAAAGAAGAAAGAAGATCCACAATTCTTTGTGGTCAGAAAGCCGAGGATTGTTCTGACTAGCACAAGAGTGGATGACTTACCAGATGAGATTCAGGAACTACTGGGAGAGTTAGCTGACATCATGGTAGATGAATTACCTCATTCCTTGCCACCGATGAGGAGTGTGAGTCATCATATAGATCTCATACCAGGAGCTAGTTTGCCAAAAAAAGCTGCGTACAGATTGACGCTGCAAGAAAATGAGGAAGTTAAGAGGCAGGTCCAGGAGTTGTTGGACAAGGGATTTGTCAGAGAAAGCTTGAGTCTGTGTGTTGTTCCAACAGTACTCAGTCCAAAGAAAGACAGAGGCTGGAGGATGTGTACCGACTCAAGAGCGATCAATAAGATAACCATCAGGTACAGGTTTCCACTGCCGAGAATGGATGATCTGATGAATTGCCTGAGTGGTGCAAATCATTTTTCAAAGATAGATTTGAAAAGAGGATATCATCAGATTCGCATGAGGGAAGGCGATGAGTGGAAGACAGCCTTCAAGACCAAAAAAGGTTTGTATGAATGGCTTGTCATGCCGTTTGGCTTGAAAAATGCACCAAGTACCTTTATGAGGTTGATGAATGAAGTCCTGAGGGATTTCATCGGGAAATTTGTCGTCGTATATCTGGATGACATACTGATTTTCAATAAGACAAAGACTGAACATCTAAATCACTTAGCCATTGTGATGAGGAAGCTACAGCAGGAGAAGTTGTTGATTAATATGAAGAAGTCCTCATTTATGAAGACATAGCTCATTTACTTGGGTTTTGTTATTTCAGCGAATGAGTTGAGAATGGATCTGGATAAAGAGGAGGTGATCAAGAATTGGCCATCACCAAGGAATATTTTCAAGGTGAGGAGTTTTCATGGTTTGGCTAGTTTCTACTGAAAATTCATCAGAAACTTTAGTGGAATTAGCGCAGCGATGATGGACATAGTGAAGAAGCGACATGAATCTTTTCATTGGACAGCAGAGGCTGAGAAGAGCTTCAATCTGTTGAATCGGAAGATCACGGAACAACCAGTGTTGGTGTTTCTGGATTTTCAGAAGACATTTCAGGTGAAATGTGATGCAAGCGGGTTTGCCATAGGAGCGGTCTTGAGTTAGGAGGATAGACCAGTTGCATATTTCAGCGAGAAGCTCGATGAGGCGAAACTAAAATACTCCACATATGACAAAGAATTTTATGCTATCATACAGGCATTGAAGAAGTGGAGGCATTACTTGATCCCGAAATAATTTGTTTTGTATAGTGATAATAATGCATTGCAATTTGTGACTCAACAGAAGAAGTTAAATCAGAAACATGCCAAATGGGTAGAGTATATGAAGAATTTCACATTTGTGATTAAGAACATTTCAGGTACTGCTAACAAAGTGGCTGATGCTTTGAGTAGAAAGTGTTTGTTGTTACAGGAATTTCAAGTCAAAACATTGGGTTTTGAAAACCTCAGAAACATGTACACAGGTGATGCAGACTTTGGAGAAGCGTATGAATCCGCTGAGAATCTAGTTCTCAGAGATAGGAGTCCTTGGATAGAATATATGATCCATTAAGGATTTATATTCAGAGGCAATCAACTGTGTATTCCAAATTGCTCCATGAGGGAGAACCTGTTGAAGGAGAATCACAGTGGTGGATTAGCAGGACATTTTAGTCATGGCAAAACATTCGCGAAGCTGAGCGAATCATATTTTTGGCCGAGAATGCAAGAAGATGTCAAGAGGTTTGTTGACATATGTAGAATTTGCCAGCATTCAAAGGGAAGGAATCAGAATGCGGGTCTTTATCATCCATTACCCATACCAGAGGGGCCATGGGAGGCGATCAGCATGTATTTTGTATTGGGATTGCCGAGGACGCAAAGAGGTGTTGATTCAATCTTTGTGGTGGTGGACAGGTTTTCTAAGATGGCACACTTCATCCCATGCCAAAAGGCCAGTGATGCGACTCACATCGCAAATTTGTTTTTCAAGGAGGTCATTCAACTTCATGGATTGCTGAAAAGTATAGTTTCAGACAGAGACACTAAATTCATAGGGCGTTTTTGGAGGACCTTATGGAAGAAGTTGGGGACTAACTTGGCGTTTAGTTCTGCTTATCATCCACAGACAGATGGACAAACAGAAGTGGTCAACAAAATTCTGGGAGACTTGCTGAGGAGCTTGGTGATAGAGCACCATAGCAGCTGGGATAATATATTACCATAGGCAGAGTTTGCATACAACGATTTAGTGAATCGGAGCACAGGCAGAAGTCCATTTCAGATTGTGTATGGGATGCAGCTAAGAGGAGTTTCTGAACTAAGGGATTCAGAACAGACTGCTACTAGCAACGCTAGTGCATAAGAGTTCACTGAGGCGATGAAGGAACTTCACAGCAAGGTGAAGGAGCGACTGTTGAAATCAAGCCAGGAGTACAAGCGTAGAGCAGATCAACATCGAAGACAAATTCACTTTGAAGTTGGTGATCTGGTTCTGGCACATTTGAGGAAGGAAAGGTTCCCAAGGGGAACATACAACAAATTGAAAATGAAGAAAATCGGGCCATGCAGGGTCCTGAGGAAATTCAGAGAAAATGCTTATGAGATTGAGTTGCCGGATGACATCGGGATATCTCCGGTATTCAATGTCACAGATTTATACCTATACAGGGCTGGAGAAATAGACAATGGAACTAAGGAACCAGTGATTCAGTGGATGAAACAATTGCCAGTTGCAAAGAAGCCATAGGTGGAATGCATAGTGGACAAGAGAGTGGGTAAGAAGACCAGTTGGTCAAGTGGAAGAATCATCCAGTGGAAGATGCCAGCTGGGAGAGTGAAGCAGAAATACAGAAGCATGGACAGACCGTGCAGGAGCTCATGGACAGGAGCCCATGAAATTTTTCAAGCTGAGGAGTATGAGGCAGGAGCATCGCCAACACATCAAGCGAGCCAGCGCTGAAGCGGAGGACAGCTGGACAAGCCAGCACAAATTTTTGAAAATGCTTTGGAATTGTTGTGCAAGTCTTAAATGAGTCATTTAAGAAGTGGCACCTTTGTATATTGAAATGGACCTTGAGCAGATAGCTCTCGTCCTTAGGTAGATATACGACATTTAATTTAGTTAATGCTAGTAGATAGGATTTTAATTATAGATTTGATAGCTTAGAGTCCGAGAGGGAAAACAGATATAGACACCCTCATTGTATCATTGTAGTAGAAGTTGAGAGCAGGAGCAAGAAGAGAAGAGTAGGCAGAGAATTGTATGAAGAACACCCATGTACAGGCATTTGAATTAATAGAATAAATCTTGATTGAAATTCATGGTTTGTGTTGTTTCTCTGTGTATTGATGCTATGCTCATGAATGGTTGTTTCCTGTCATGCATTTGCTTCTATATGCTGTGTATGTGATTTCATGTATGAATTTAAGTCTGAGAGGATGATAAAATGAGTTTCAATTGTTTCTCTATTTGAGCCAGAAGATTCCTGCAAGGAGTGCAGTTGAATTGTCCACAAGGAGTGCGTTGACAGAAGGGTTCAATTGGAGTTAACTTTTGTTCTCATTACCTCGAAGGGGAAGTTAGGCATAGTGTCGTGCAAGGAGTGTGCAGGCCAGGAAGAAGTCTCAGAGTTGCAATTCTGAGCGAAGCATAAAAAGACTGCTGCTGCAGGTGAGCGCAGAGTCAGGGGAGACTGGACACTTGAAGTGTTTGCAGAGTTGTCGCAAGGAGTGCGAGCAAAAGGGTTCCAAACTCTAAAGAGAGTGGGAGGTTGGAAAAAGCTCAGGAGGAGTAGAGCCTTTGAATTTATTGAAGGACTGCATAGGAGGTTTCACACCAAGAAATCCTCAAGAAGGGGAAGTAGCAGCCAAGATCTCATGGAGGAACGACATGAATTCCCATCAACCATCAGACTAGGCAGGAGTTGCACTAGGGTTAAGTCCTAGTGAGTAGAGGAGGGGTCCCGAAAGAGTCATCGGGATATTGGAGTCATCGGGTTTTCAAAGGGTAATATTCAGAGACCTTGAAAGTTCCGAAATTCTGGAAAGAAATCCTAGCCATTGATCTTAGTAGGACGCGTGTCAAGAGATCCCAGGAAGTCGGGGATTAGAGAAAGGCAAGTCCCGAATCCTTTGACCTCGGGAATCGCGATCCCGCAATGCCCGATAGAGAGATGAGGGAACAATGACATGGAGGGGTCAGTTCTCACATGCATTGGGGATCGGGATATCAGGATTTTTGGTGACATGAAAATCATAGTGGGAGAAGTCGTGAAACTCTGAAACATGACGCAAAATAAATTACATGCCCTGGAGTGGAGGACAGGTGTCGTGCCGCCTTGGCGTATCAGTATATCGGGAGTCGAGGATCAACGAGGCAAGTTGTTTTGACATAAAAAGTGTCGAAATCCCGATGGAAGGATTCCTGATAGGAACAGAAGGCGTTGATGTTTACCCATCGGGTTTCGGGGTATTGTGAAGCACAGGGTGCGCGACCATAGGATTCGCGAAATCGCAAAATCCGTTTTCCCGATCGCTAAGGGAAGTTAGTTGGAGAGTTGTTGTGGGTAAGGAAAACTCCCGATAGGGAGCTAGAGGAACATCCGAGTTCTTCGGGCTATGAGTGGAAGAAGGTCCTGAGGAGAGCAGACGTGCTCTGAGGAGTGCGACTCCGTCATTGTCCAATGCTATGATAATAAATCACTGCCATAATAAATCGATGCCACTCCTAACACACAATGCCGAAATAACTTGTTTTCACTCAAATCATGGAAACTACCAAAAACTAGTAGTGCCACGCATAGTTGTACAATACACTCTATTGTTATCTACGTTTAGCTAAATGTTTGGGAGCATAAATGTATACAGGAAATCAATTAATGGGCAAATTTGTTTTGGAGAAAAATCAAGAGTTGGTTGGCAACTTTGTTCTGCCAAATCGCTGGAACATGGTGATCTCTTGGTCTCGTGTTCAATTGCAGGTTTTTAAAGAAAAGGTGGGCCCAAGGCACACTCTCCACTAGTCAATCAAAGCTCAAGAGCACCCAAGTAAACTATTTTATTCAACATGCAACAAAGCTATGCATCCAAGTCTAGTGCCTTGGCTAAAGAAAAAGCCTACACGCAATGTGTCTCTCTCGAAACAAATGCTCAGAAATTAAATAGGACCAGGCTAGTGATGAAGGATGGGGAGGAGTCTACAGGATGAACAAATTTGGGCAAGAAAGCATTGAGAGTGAAGTAAAAATTACATAATCAACAATACGCAGACCAACGATTGAATCCCCCTCACACATTTCAACAAGGATTATAAAAACGCAGGCCAGGGGTTTGGGTCCTGCGCTCATTTTGGCCATGAGAAGATCAGACAAACTCCATGAAAGAAAAACAAAATACACAGCCAACATCGAATCGCAATACAACAAAGATTTAAAAAAAACATAGGCCTTACTTTTATTTTTATAAACCCTTTTTTTATTCCAGAGTAAAAGAACAACACTGAACTTCATCTAGATCTATTAATGCATAGATGCACTCGAAATTCTAAGGCTATGGTCAATGAAACAATGAATTCAGGAGGCCATTCACTTGCTGGGTGAATTACGAGTAAGGTGAAGGTAAGGTAAAAAAATGCAGAGAGGTGCTTGAGGTAAAAGGGAGGGGTTGCACTAGGTTCTATGTGCAATAAAGTCTGAGTGTAAAACAACAAAAATAAAGGAAAACGTCGGGCTTCAAAATTTATGGCGCAAACCAACAAAACACCAGGCCACCACTTAGGCATGGCGAGCAAGAAAACCCAGATGCATCTAAACACTCAAAACCAAGGCGCAAAGTCAAGATATCCCATGACGCAAAGGTAGAAGGGAGAACCCAACTGTCAAGATCAATCCCAATTATCCACAACATGCGATCTCGCCCACCATAACATATAATTATCAAATTCAACAAACATATATCTAATACTAATTCTAACTAAAATACAACTGAAAATTAAGGTGTACTGTAACCATAGGCGAATGATCCGAAGTCGTTGTCCCATGCACGAGCTCTATCCAACTCCTGCTTGCCAACCGCTGAGACCTCACCGGTACCTCCCAGCCAATGCTAGGGGTACTCTTCTTCCCTCTGAGCGCCCCAAGCCACAAAGGGGCCATGCACACAATACTAGAGAATTCTAGCTCCCAGCTCGCCTCGCAAGCTCGAGCTACCATTCGTTACCTGAGATGGGTATCCCAACTCCCACAAGAGAAATTCATTCAAGATAAAATTACGGAAGCGTAACCTTACGCAAACCAGACATGATCCATACTCCTCTTCCGCCATCTTTTTTATAGAGTTTCCTTAGTGATTAGTTTCCCAAACCCTGATTAGATTATTTTTATTAAATTTAATTAGGACAAACATCCCCTGTAGACATGTCACCTGATCCCTTAGTTGCACATGAAAATCAATTTATTAATTAATTAAATTTTCTTATTTCCCTCACCCACCTAAAAGCTTTCCTAAAAATGCTCCTCGGTGTCCCTTTATTCCCTTACATTTCTTAAATGACTTACGCTTTACTTAAAGACTATTTGAGTTCACAAAAATAAAGTTCCATAGGCTAGATTCCCCACTAAGTTAGACATTCCCCTTTTTCTTTAAGTTTCCCCTTTTTTAACTAAGTTCAGAATTAGCAAGTTTAGACAAAAACAACCATTTACCCCTTTTAATAATTAAACCTTCATTAAAAATTTTACTTTAATTATTAATGCTTGAATTTTTTTAACCCCCTTTTTGTTACATGTCCATTTAGCTCACATATTCTACTTAGACCTAGGTTTTAAATTCACTAGGCTTGGTGACAGTTCTTAAGGAAACAATTTGTTATTAAACTTCACTCATACCATCATTCATTTTAAGGATGTCCAGGTCCTAAGGAGGCATAGTTTTCTAGGTATTAGGTTTATTAAATTACCATAGTTAAAATCACGACGTGCCCTTCAGGACGCACTACATGCTCCAAGGGTGCCACTCACCTGCATTCTGGTTTTAATTGTGTGACATGCCCTTCAAGACGCACTACGTGCTCCAAGGGTGCCACTAGCCTCTTGACTGAATTTGGTAGACATCAAACCCCTGGAGTCAATACTCTGTCAGGTGACCTTGTGGGAGACTAAGGGCCTCTAAGGAATAAGGACCATGCCTTATTGTGCACCCCTTAGAATCATCGTGAGCGACTGTCACAATCTTCCCTCTTGACATCGTGGATCTCTCGAACTAGGTAATTGTTAACCTACAGTTCAATCCATGACAGGAGTGCTAGTAGGCTCTAGAAGGGTTGCTGCCACACCTCTCCCTCAATGTCTCTGGTTGTCATGCATGACCCCTTTATTCCAAATGTGAGTCTGGTTGGAAATCTATTGTCAGCCTGCATCCATCAACAAAACATGTCAGCGATAACAATCAACATCATAATATCTAGTCATATGTCACATCTATAATATCAAAACATTCAAACCATAACAGCCCACTCCCTGACTCGATCCAGAGTCCAAGGAGATCCATCGATTCCATCGTTATCCTCTAACATCCAGAATCCTACACACTCAAGCGAAACTAGTCAATAGCACATGTTGATATAAATATAGAAAAATAACATATCATCAGATCCACAACATCTCATAATCATAATGAAAACAACCAATCGTATAATGAACCGGATAACTTGCACGCAAGTGTCCTCAAAGAATAATTCTGATCAGTGTGCACAAGGGAGATATGTTACATACACCCCCTCTTGTTTTAAACTTTGTCTTAAAGTTTCACAGTATGAAAGTGTCGAAATAAAGTGTATCACAATATCATATGTCTAGCTATCAAACAAAAATGGAAACTGCTAACGCATTACACATGCATCCTCCCAGGTTGCTGAGTGTGGACTAAAGTTGTCCCACTAGACCTTGACCTGATCTACTATTTGACGCCCTAGTTGTTGAATGCAATGGTCCAGAATGTGGATTGGCTCTGCCATGGGTGCAACCTCGTCCAATACCTGCAAGGAACTCATGTCAATAACATGTGTAGGATCACTAACATAATGTCTCAAAATAGATACGTGAAAAACATCATGCATACGCCTCAAAGAATCAGGAAAGGATAGTCGATAGGCCATGGGACCCTTCCTTTCCACAACCTCAAAAGGTCCCATGAACCTAGGAGAGAGTTTATCACCCTTTCCAAACTTGATCAAACTCTTATGCAGTTTCACTCGTAAGAAGACTCGATCGCCAACTTCATAACTATGGTCGACACGATGCACATCGACATAACTCTTTTGTCAATCATGCACTTCCTTTATCTTTTGTCATATGGTTTCCATTTGGTATTACATTTCTTGGATAACTTTTGGTCCCACCAGGACCCTATCCTCAAGCTGATCCCAACTCAAGGCGTCCGACATGGTCGCCCGTAAAGAAACTCGAAAGGCACCATCTTAATGGTGCTTTGATAATTGTTGCTATATGCAAATTCTACTAGTGGCAAGAATTCTTCCCAACACTTCTATTGGTCCATCACATACATACACAACATATCCTCCAAGATGTGTTTCGTTTGCTTGGTTTGTCCATCTTTCTTCGGGTGATATGCAATACTAAAGTTAAGTTGGGTTCCCAAGGCCTCTTGGAAACTAGTCCAAAATCGTCCTGTAAACACCGATCCTCGATCGGATATAATCCTCTTAGGCATGCCATGCAACCTCACTATCTCATTGATGAAAACTCTAGCTATGTCAGGTGCCTGATATGTCATACGCACAGGAATAAAATGAGCACTCTTTGTTAGAGTGTCGACTACTACAAAAATCGAGTCGTTTCTCCTTACCATCAGTGGAAATCCAACAATGAAATCCATCGAAATGACATCCCATTTTGATTCCAGAATAGCGTGTGGTTGTAGTAATCCTGTCGGATGTCTATGTTTATCCTTCCCCTGTTGAAATTCTAGACATCTTGCCACGTAGTTGACTATGTCTTCCTTCATTCCTTTCCATAAGAATAAGGGTTTAAGGTTTTCCCTCATCTTCGTGACTCCAGGATGAGCCATGTACATTGCTCTATGAGCCTCATTTAATATCAAAATCCTCAACTCATCATTGGGAGACACTTAAATTTTATTATTAAATATCAATAATCCATCGTTTCCATAGTAAATCCCTCAAATTTTGGTACCATCATTGTGTTTTGTCCGATAAAATCCTGGACCTCTTTGTACCAGTCATCATCGTGCTGTAAAGTTAGAATCTTTTCATGTAGATTTGTCTGAAGAGGCATCACCAAAAATATGCCTGGTCTCCGACTCAACACATCATCCACTCTATTCACTGTTCCTTTTATGTAAGTAATCTCAAAATCGTACTCTCTAAGCAATTCTAACCAACGTCGTTGTTGTGCGTTCAAGTCGCTTTGCGTAAAAATGTGTTGTAAACCATAGTGGTCCATTTTTAGTTCAAGTTTTTGTCCAATAAGGTAGTGTCTCCATACTCTCAAGGCATAAACAATGGCTAACAGCTCCAAATCATGCGTCACATAGTTCTCCTCATGCCTTCTCAACTTTCTAGAGATGTAAGTGATCACTTTATCGTCTTGCATCAAGACTCTGCCTAAGCCTTCCTTGGATGCATCGGTGCATACCGAGAAATCATCATCCATGTTAGGTAAATTTAGTATCGGTGTTGTTGTCAACAACTCCTTGAGCCTCTGAAATGCTTCCACACATTTCTCGGTTCAAACAAACTTCTTGTTCTTCTACTGCAATTCCATAATCGGACTTGTTATCTTCAAAAAACCCTTGACGAATCGTCGATAGTATCCTGCTAAACCCATGAAGCTATGCACTTCTAGGAAATTTGTCGGTGTAGGCCATTCCATAATAGCCTCGAACTTTATTGGATCACAGTGATACCTTCATCGGAGATGAAATTCCCTAAGTAATGAATCTTTGATTGATAAAACGAGAATTTAGACAGTTTCCCCCCAAAAAAATTCTCTCATAGACACTGTAGTACGAAGTGCAAGTGCTCGTCATGCTCCTCCATCGTCTGATAATATATCAAAATATCGTCAATGAATACTTGGATGAACTTGTCCAAGTATTATCAGAACACTCTTTTCATCAAGATCATAAATACCCTAGGGGCGTTTGTCAGTCCAAATGGTAAAACAATAAACTCATGATACCCTAGGGATGTCACCCTCCTTGATTCACAACTGGTGATACCCTAATCTCAAGTCGATATTCTAAAACATTGTCGCACCTTTCATCTGTTCAAACAGATCTTCAATCCTTGGCAATGAATATGGGTTCTTGATCGTTCCCTTGTTCAATTGACGGTAGTCGATGCAGAGTCTCCACGACCCATCCTTCTTCCTTATGAAAATAATAGGCACACCCCACGATGACACACTTGGACATATAAGTCCTAGATCCAACAACTCCTTCAGTTGCATTTTCAACTCCTGCAACTCAGGGGTAGACATTTGATACATTGTTTTCGCTATCGGTTCAGTTCCTGGTTTTAGGTCAATGGTAAATTCCAATTCCCTCTTAGGAGGTAATACTGACAATTCCTCTGGGAAGACATCCACAAACTCTTTCACTATCGAAAGGTTTTCTAGGCCTTCCACCACGCCCTTTTCATTTAATGCAAGGATCGCATATAGCATGCATCCCTTGTGTATGCTCTTCCATAGTTGTAGTGAAGAGACGAACCCTAAGGAGACTCCTTGGTTCCGACCTACAATCATGCTTCTTTGTCCCTTGTCATCGACCAAGCTCAACTATTTTGTCTTACATTTGAGTATCGCCTCATGCGATTCCAACTAGTCAATATCGATCACGACGTCATAATACCCTAAGATCATGACGTACAGGTTGTCCCTTGTGACAAAACATCCCAGGTTACGGCTACAGCCCGCAACCTTCCCTCCAACCTTTTGTTTGGCTCCCAAAGCCATTTCTACAAAGATAAACTAATCTTGTTCGACTGCCTTTACCTTAATTCTTTTTAGCGTTGCACTAGAAATACAACTCTCTGTAGCACCTGGATCTATAAAAATACTAAGGGCATGGTCAACGACGATACCTGATGTCTCGAGCATAGTCGACTGGTGCTCTTCCTCGTGGTTATTCATCACTGCATGAATTCGATGGGTCTTGCCCAAATATCCCACAGTAGTGGGTCCGACTGATCCAGATGCTCTGGTCCTCTCAACTGGGAAATCACGTTGGTAATGTGTCTCTCTACATGTCCAACACCCTTTCATTAGTCCAGTACTCCGGGTACCTGAAGTAGAAGCCGATGGCCCACCATCCTAGAACCCTGGTATGTTCTGTTGAACAGGCCTAAACTACTGTTGTTGCAGTTGACACTGCTGTTGGTGTTGTGGTCCTATGTAAGGAGTTCGCTGCTGAGGCATTGATCATTGAGGTGTAGTGAAAGTGGATCCTCTCTGGGTGCCACGATATCCCGGTGAATGTCTAGTTGGTGTCTAATCCTACTGCGCACTAGATGACGCCTGTCCTGTTGGTCTTGCTGTAGTCCTGCTCTGACCCCCGCTGATAAGTGCCTCCTCTGCTATGAGGGCCTTCTAGACAACATCATGTAAGGTTTGAGGCATCAAAATCCTCACCTTTACATGAATGCTGACATTAAGGCTGAACACAAACTTGTTGACCTTCAATTTCTCGGTATTCAGGTGCGGAGCATATTGAAGCAACTCCATAAAATGGGCCTCATACTCGGGCATCGTATGACCACCCTATCACAAAGCATTGAACTCATTGAGATGACGCTCAATGAATTCCTCAGACAGATACCTCTCTCGGAATCGTTCCTTGAAAATTTCCCATGACACGTCTTCGACAACCATGTTCAATTGCGTAGGAGCATCTTCCACCATAGAAGAGCCCTCCCCTTCAGTTGAAAGGCCGCCATGCAAACCTTCATGTTGGAGGTATAGTCGCAAAGTGCAAAGCACATCACAATATTCTCCAACCATGCCTCAGTGGCTACGTCGTCCGGGGCACCAAAGAACTCGGGAAACTTGACCTTATTGAGTTCGCAGTGAATGCTACCAGTACCGACTGGGGTGCGTGATGGACCCTTAGGAGGTGCCAGCGCCCTGGCCTCATCTCTATCCAAATGAATGATCAATGCCTCAAACATCCTTTGAAAGGACCTCATCAGCCCAAACACATCACCCACAACTATCTATTCCTGTCCGACAACCTGTTCGCCTTCCTGGGGGTCAGACCCCTCGGGCATGGATGTTGCTGGGGGTGTCGCGCCTCCTCCCATAGCACCCTGTCGTATGCCTCCACGATGTCCTCTAACCATGATTACCTACATGAATACAAATCAATTTAATTAGCGACATTTTATAATCAAGTATCTAATAAATGGAAGTCATAGTGATCCCAAGTCGCGGGTCGAACCAACTTTGATACCATATGTAACGACCCCCCTCATTACAAAAACATGTGATGCATAACAAGTGCATTTTTTTTTATTAAGCAGGAAAGTAACAATGACAAATAGTCAATCAACACAACTCGAAGATGAACATAATGCACACAATTCAAAAAAAAGACAACATACCGACCTAACATACTAGCACATCATGCAGCTGGAGGAAACATACGAAAATCAATCAGACAAAAATAAAAACGACTACCCGCCCATCCTACCTTGCAAGGTTAGGACCTCCATGACACATAAGCATCGCTCAAGCTCAGGTTCCCATCGATTTTGACCATTTAAGGTCTCAAGGATGGCGATTGTTCTGAGGAACAAGGAGGTGTCTACATCTCGCTCGACACAAGCAATACAAAGCCTAATAAGCTATGGAAAATCATCAGACCAACCCAACGCAACCAACATAAATGACACAAGTAACATGAACCTTCAATGCGAGAAAGAATTAGCAATCATTGATTCAAAAAATTTCATGGCGCACAAATAAACAAACAATGGTCGATCATTAGTGGCCTTTCACTGCACACAACCAGATAAATCTAAACATTTAGACATTACTTCAATCAACCTTAAATTTACAAGCGCGCAAGGGAGATGACATACACAATCTATCTAGCAATAACAAAATTGAGACGCAATTATATTTAAATTCCAGGCAGGCTATTTAATCAATCATTCATTAAAATAAAATCCGCGATGTGAGAAGTGATATACCTTCCAGGGTATTTCAGGTAATCACGCATACATCATGCTAATGTAAACAATAACTACAATTATTCAACTTGGCAGTTTAAATAAAGAATTGACTAATAAAAATACAATTTGTAATACATCCTTCTAACTTCTGCAATCATAGAGTTTATTCTCCATTAAAACGTTTTCATCATACACCATTAACTTCCTACATCATGATAATCAATGCATTCATGAGTTAATAAAACCTTGTACATAAATTTTATCATTAAGAGTTCATGTTATACACCGTTATACATCATGGAATTATAAGGATTATACAATTGTAAAACACAATTTATTTAAAATTGAATGTTAGATCATGGTTTATTATAATATTGAACAGTTAGTCTTGCAATAATTAAAGTCGGAAGGAAGTGCACTTCTAAAGATTAGAATTTCCATAATAATTAAACTAATAATCATTATGAATCTAACTATTATGAGTAATAATAATAATAAAACTATTATGAATCTAACTCTTAATGATAATAATTAAACTGTTATGAATCTACTGTTATGAGTAATAATAATTAAAATAAAAACCCCGCCACCTGCCATTTTCATGATCCAAGTAAACAAACAAAGGAAACTGCCATTGCCATAAAGATCGCTTCCACCCAGGTGTCAACATGCCCCATTTTTACTGGGCCTTAGGATATTATGTGATCTTGACCCTCAGCTCGACCAACTAGTCTCAGGTGATACGCCAGAAAGTTTGACTAGAGAGAGAAAGAATAACCACTGCTATGTTCGTGGATTGTCTGCATTGGAAAATCTGACATGAATGGAAAAGACATAACAGTGATAAACACGATGTTGGTTGGAGATATCTAGTCACGTCGATGAGGCTGGAAGGAGCTAAGGCTTTATCTTAAAAAGGAAAGTGAAGAATCATTCACATGCACAAAATGAATGGTTTTAATGGCGTCTAGGCATCGCGTGGGTAGACAAACATGATGATAGTACATATTCCACAAGATTATGAAAGAGGGACCTGTGAATGAAAGTGTCTCACAAGAAAACTGTGAATGGTTACTGTGACACAAAATTTTCCATATTGATCCCGCCATCAACAATATAATAATAATAATAGATTGAATTCAATTATTTATGAATGACAGAATCTGAAATTGTGGAATATTATCTACCTCCATTTCATTGTCCAATGCTATGATAATAAATCACTGCCATAATAAATCACTGTCACTCCTCCTAACACACAATGCCAAAATAACTCATTTTCACTCAAATCAGGGAAACTACCAAAAACTGGCAGTGCCATGCATAGCTGTACAATACACTCTATTGTTATCTGCATTTAGCTAAATTTTTGGGAGCACAAATGTATACAGGAAATCAATTAATGGGTGATTTTGTTTTGGAGAAAAATCAGGAGTTTGTTGGTAACTATGTTCTGCCAAATCGTTGGAACACGGTGATCTCTTGGTCCCATGTTCAATTACATGCTTTTAAAGAAAAGGTTGGCCCGAGGCCCACTCTCCACTAGTCAATCAAAGCTCAAGAGAACCTAAGTAAACTATTTTATTCAACACGCAACAAAGCTCTATATCCAAGTCTAGCGCCTTGGCTAAAGGAGGAGCCTACGTGCAATGTGTCTCCCTGGAAAAAAACAATCAGAAATTAAATAGGACCAAGGTAGTGATGAAGGATGGGGAGGAGTCTACAGGACAAACAATTATGTGCAAGAAAGCGTTGAGAGTGAAGTAAAAATTACATAATCAACAATACGCAGACCAACGATTGAATCCCCCTCACACATTCCAATAAGGATTATAAAAACGCAGGCCAGGGGTTTGGGTCCTGCGCTCGTTTTGGCCATGAGAAGATAAGATAAACTCCAGGAAAGAATAAAAAACAATACATAGCCAACATCAAATTGCAATACAATAAA
>JZKD02S1672900.1:649008-667290 GCA_000966675.3 Picea glauca
AATTGAGCATATACAGTGCGTGGCTATCTTTGAAACAAAAGACTTCCCTGGGTTGATAATTTATGTTTCACTTGGTTGTTTGAAATTAATTAAGCAATTATAGTGACCAACACCAGGCATCTTGCGCTAGAACAGGTAACTGCTACCACGAGTCATTCCAGAAGAAGGTTGTTTGGCCATTAAGAATTTACCAGAAGGCGTGATTTACCACTAAGATTCGATTATGCCTGGATGCCATCCAAATCATGGACCTTGGGATGTCCCCATTCCATCTAATTAAGTTCCTTTTAGCAGTTTTGGGTGTGTACTTTCTTATCCACAGCTTGGCCCAGAGATCTTGAGGTCTCTTTAACCATCTCCACCAAATTTTGGCGCTCAAAACTTTGTTCATAATTGTTGGATCTCTTAGCCCTAAACCCCCTTGTGCCTTAGGTTTGCAGATCCTTTCCCAACTGATCAATGCCAACTTTTTCCATGTCTTAGTGCCCTGCCACAAAAAGTTTCTTTGTAGGGTTCTGATAGCATTGAGAAGAAAGTTGGGAGCTTCAAGGGCCGAGAAGGTGTAGATGGGTAGGGCCTATAGCATGGACTTGAGGAGGATAAGGCGACTAGGTAGATTGAGAGAACAATAGGTCCAAGAGGCAAGCCTTTTCGAGAAGGAAGTGAGGACGCTTTCCCATGAGCTATTTCTAAGGTCCTTGTCGAGGAGGGGAATACCCAGATATTTGGACAGAAGGGAGCTTCGAGTGAAACCCAAGATCACGATAATGTGGAGTTGAATCGACATCGGGGTGTTAAAGAAGAAGATCTGGGATTTTTCCTTGTTAATATCCATTCCAGAGGCATCGCATAAGGTTTGAACAATGGAGAGGATTTTTTGGGCCTCTTGGATCGTGGGGAATCCCATAATTAAGGTATCATCAACAAATTGACTGTGAGAGATCGGAGGATCGATGCCATGCAAGGGTAATCCTGCCAAAGTATGGTTTGCTATTAAGGCTTGAATGGAGAGGCTTAGACCTTCCACCATGATTATGAAAAGGAACAGAGACAGGGGATCCCATTACCTAATCCCACGTGTGGGTGAGAAAGGGCAAGAGGGGACTCCATTGATGAGGATTGAAAAAAAGGTAGAGGAGGTGAGATTTAGGATCCAATTAACTCAGGAAGAGTCAAAAACAAAGGCTAAGAGAACAAATGCATGTAACCCCAGCTTATCTTGTCAAAAGCTTTGGAAAGATCTAGTTTTAACAACATACCTGGAGTGCAAGTCTTCTGAATATAATGGATAACTTCATGAGCCACAATAACGTTGTCCAAGATTTTCCTTCCTTCCACATAACTTGATTGTTCCGGTGAAATGATGAAGGGAAGGATAGTTTCAAGGCGCCGAGCTATTACCTTTGTTAGCAACTTGTAGATGGAATTGCAGAGAGCAATAGGTCTAAATTGTTTTGGGTGGTTGAATTGCTCGTATTTGGGAACAAGGATGAGGAAGGTGGCATTGAGGGCTGAAAGGACTTGACCGGAAGCTCTAGAATCTTCAATGATTTCCCACACCTCCTCCCTTACCATCTGCCAGCAGTGATGGAAAAAGTTTGAAGTGAAACCCTCCAGCCCAGGAGATTTTCCTATTGGAGTTTCATGAAGTGCCTGGTCCACTTCCTCGATCGTGATAGGCCTTATCAATGTGTCATTCTGCTCCGTCTTGATTATGGAGGGTATATGCTGAGTGATTTGGGATATGGCTTGAGATCTATCCCCTGGAGGTTCAGTCAAGATATTTTGGTAGTCAGTGACCAGCTTTGATTCTAGGTCCTCATGAGAGTGGAGGGTGTGCCCATCCTCTGTGATCAATTGTGCGATGTGATTGGCATGTCTTCGTTGAAGGGTAGAGTTGTGGAAGAATTTGGTATTTCTTACACCCTCCTGTAGCCATTGGATGCGAGATGTTTTCCTCCATAAGATCTCTTCTTGGAATTTTCTTTCCTCCAGCTTTTGGCTTATTGTTGCTTCCTGCATCGTGAGTTCCTCAGAGATTCCCTGATCTCGGATTTGTCTCTGTAGGATGCTCATTTTCTCCTTTTGTTGTTGTTTGGCTTCAAAGATATTACCAAAGGTTTGTTTGTTCCAATATTTGAGTCGTTGCTTGAATTTTTTGAGTTTCTGTTGGAATCTGTACATCTTGGAGCCATGCAGGATGGATGCCTCCTTCCACCAAGTGTGGGCATTTCGTTGAAAATCCGGGTGGTTGAGACAAAACCGTTCGAATATGAAGGGTTTGCGTCCCAGAGAGGCTAGAATGTCTAGCCACAGTTGGATGGGCCAGTGATCCGATCCGTGGGTGTCAAGGATGCGATCTTCCAGAGTTGTGCCCTCCATTAAGAGGGAGTTAGAGATGAGGAAGCGATCCAGTCGGCAAGCTACCTAATGGGATCTCAATCTTCGGTTTGTAAAGGTAAAGAGTCCATTTGGTGTTTCCATGTCAATGAGGCCTAACTTATCGATTAGGCCTTGAAACTGCCCTGACTATGCCTCGATTCGGCGAGTTCCACCTCTTTTCTCATCCAGATTGCATATCATATTAAATTCTCCTCCAATAATCCATATACTTCCAAAGGTGAGGGTGGAAAGTCCCTCCATGTTCCTAATGAAGGCATTCTTTTCCCTTGGTGTGGCTGGTCCGTAAACATTTGTGAGGTATCCAGGCTTGTTGGAGCCGATGAGTCGATAGGTCGCTGAGATGGACCACCTGGTTGTGAAGAAATTATCCATGGTATAAACTTGGGTTCCAAAGAATTGCTAGGTCTCCCGTGGATCCCGTTGCATCAGTGTAAATACCTTTCCCTTGCTTCCAGTAGCAAGAGAGAACTCTATCCATTTCCTGCGTTGCACATTTTGTTTCTTGGAGTAGCATAATGTCTGGTTGTTCTACCATGATAATCTCCTGTAGTAGCCTTTGCTTACTACAACCACTGAGTCCCCTTATATTGTAAGATATGATCTTCATGATGAGGGTGGGGAGGCGAGAGGGGGGAAGTTGTCAGAAATGAGATGAATCTGACCTGAGTTAACTATGAAGTGTCCAATCTCTTGTATGAGCTTTTGGGTGGATTTCCTTCCCCTTTTCTTTTCATGTTTCTGAGTTTTGCGTTCCTCTTTCGGTGTATTCCCCTGTATTCCCAGACTCGAACTAGATCTAGCACTGGAGCCAGCTGTAGAGTTGAGGAAGACTTTGTGGACTTTCTGCAACTGGTCTGGAGGGATGGTGTATAATTTCTGGTGTCGGTAAGCTTCTTCCAGATGTTCCAAATCTACTCTGGCTAAGTCCTTCTCATCAAGATCCGTTTCTGCATCACCATCTTATGTCTCTGAGGGTTCTACTGTCGTGGTGTTGGAGCTTGGAAAGGAAGTGGTTTTTTTAATACCTAGGGTGTCCACTGCTTTCCCTTTCTCTTGGTTTTGTTGCGTTTCCTCTGTAGAAGGGACCTGTGGGGCATCCATGTTTTACGGAAGTTGTTGTATGGCATTGAACAAGATGATGGAAGGTGATTCCTTGTTGGTCGTGGCTTCCATTCTCCTTCCCCCCTGTCTGTGTCTCCTTGCTATTGGGATGAAGTCGTCTTTATTCTTGCTTGTTTATGGGTTTTTATCCTTGCTTGTCGTGTTGAGGGGGCAATCTTTGAAGAGGTGCCCTTGCTCATGACATTTCCTACATCAGAACGGTATGTGCTCATAGTCAGTGGTTTGCAGCCAGTCCTTATCATGGTATTCCAAGGCAATGGATCCTGTTAGAGGCTTCGAAATATTCAGGTAGACGCAGATGCACGCATAGGAGGTGTATCTCCATTGCTTTGTTGCCTATGAAGTTTTAACGTATACTCCAATTGTGTTTCCAATGCCTGCCAACACCTCTTCCTGCCAAAACTCCTATGGCGGGGAATAGAGTTGTATCCACCCTGGGGCATGCGCCTAATCTTTTGTTTTAGGAATAAAATTCTCCATCCAAAATCGTAAGAAGAGTCCAAAGGAGGTGAATAAATGAGGGCCTCCATCAAATATGTGGTTCGTGTCCTCTAGATTGTGTAATATTATTGTGAAGAATCCTTTGGATCCTAACTGGAGATCAAAATGACCTTTGGGCTTCCACCATTGGTGTATCCATTTTACCAGCTCGTGTTTAGAGGGCCATAGCCCTAGAAATTTTTCGACTAGGGCATAATCGCGCATGTATTTCTTTTGTTCTTCTATTCTGGGTGTGCTTATGACATATTTCAGTGCTTGCGGCGCTTGAAGAATACATTTTCCAGGTACCCAGGGTCGCGCTGCTCTTGTTGGAGCATTCCCTGAGTCGATATCCTTCTTTTTCCTTGAATGTACCCTCAAAGAGAAGCTTTGAGTGTAGATCTGGCGGTGGTTCAAAGGTTGGGCGCCTGGAACCCCCGCCTGTGTTTCCATGCATTGTTGTGTGACTGTAGGAGATGCCTCGTGGCCCTCCCTCGCTTGGAATCATTTTTCCCCACCAGGGGAAACCAAGTGCACCAGAGTTGAAGCAACCCCAACCCTAGCGCACCTCAAAGCTCCCGCAAATATGGGAAATTTTAATCAATTGTCAAAATTTAAAAAAATATAGACTAAAAGAGAAGTGATGGAAATATAGAAGAGTAAGTTGATATGTGGATAAAATTAATCTTTTCTTGATGGGAATTCTTCCTTAAATTGTGCTCAACTTTCATAGGAATTTTGTTAAAAGTTATAGTTCCACCCAATTGATGAAAATTTTGATCATAAAAATTCAATTCTTATAGGTTTCGGCTCATTATAAAACAAATCAATTGACAAAATTTAAAAAAATAATAGATCAAGAGAAATTGTACCTCATCATAAAAAATGTATTATCTGAAAAATTGAATTTATTTACTTATTAACTCATTCCATAAATAAATAGATCAAAATTTACTAAAGAAGAGAAATAGACATAACAATTAACTAGACTAAAAAATGTCTTAGTCTAAACGTTCTATGAAATGACTCTTTTCCCACTATTGTTTTCAGGAACATTTGCCTGAAATCTGGAAAGAAATGGTTAGATCCGCAGATTTGAGTGATTATTTATGTATAATCCAAGTGCCTGGGGGATTTTTTAGCATGCTGAATCCATTTCTACATTGAAAAATAGATTTTAAACAACAACAAAAAGTCGTTTCATGCAGATTTATGTCGTCGGATTCCAACGAAAAAAGTCATTTTATAGAATAGTTAGACAACACCCTATAAATAATATAGATAGATAGAGATACTGAAAAATAAATAAAACCTTTTTTTTTAATTTAAATAATTTATTTTTTCATAAAATAATAATATTCCAAAAAAGACGACGCCTTTCTCCTCTAATTAGTCAATAATATTCTAAAAAAGAAAAATGACGATGAACGCCTTTCTCCTTAAGTCAAACCAAGCCACGTAAATGTTTTTTTTGTTTTATTTTTGAAATGCTAAAATAAAAAATATATAAATATTAAGTCTATAGGTAAGGATAGTTATTAAAGATAAAAGGCAGAAAACTAATTAAACCAAAAGATGAATAAATGATAGAAATATAAATATTTTATCAATATTTAAAAAAATAAAAATAGACCCAAAAAAAACAATATTTATATAACTAGAAAACATATGAGATACAAAATAAATGACCAAAGTATGGATATTAAATCAATATCTTAACAAATGAAATTAGTAGCAAAGCTATTTATAGTTGCTTCTTAAAAATATTTTAATGTAAGTGTATAGTTAAAAAAAAGAGAAGTGAGAGTGACTATTTCATGCTTTTAAAAGTTGAAGTAAGATGGACACCCTTAAATGTTAGATGTTTGTAACTATTAATAATGTCACGAAGTGAAAAAGTAAAGTGATTATGAAACACTTTAAATTTGTAATAATATATTACTTATATATAATTTAAAAGCAAAAGAGAATTGGGGTTGACTACTTCATATCTTTAAAAGTTGAAGTAAAATTGGACAAACCTAGATGTTAGTAACTATTAACAATGTCACAAGTGTAAACTTAGCAAAGAGTTTTAGTTTAGAAATACCTAAAATTTAAGTGCAATTTTAGCACCACCTACCTCACCACACAAAATTTATCATAATTTATTTTTTAAAACTATTAACACCACCTACCTTTCCAACAGCAAGCCACTGGTTATTGGACTTTAACATCAAATTGCACGTTGAAACGGGATGGATTAATATTAAATTTCAGCGCGGATCCACGACAAGTGGAATCATTAATATATTAATTTTAAGAACAGACCCACCAGTGTAGAGGATTCTGCGAAGAAATTTCGTTCCCACCTAACCAGTCTAGTGGATTCTTTTCGAAGAAAATTCGTTCTGGAGAAGGGATTATAATTAAAAAGATAGAGACTAAAAGTTAAAAGTTGCAAACGCCGTTGCTTAATCAAAACGCCGAGCCTCGGTTTTAGGCTCCCAAGATAATGCATTCACATGTTTAGAAACATTTTACTAATTGATGTGCTGAGAATTTTCATCTATAAACAGAAATAAATAAATAATGAATGCAAATGCTGTGTTTTTTAAAGTATAAATATATGATACAAGGAAGTGACCAGCTAAGGCAAAAGACGTGCCAATGCACTTAATCTCTAAATAAATAGTTTCTAGTTTCTCATACCGTGTTGACTTAGGGTTATCTCTCCTAACGATTTGACTTAGGGTTATTTAATAAGTTAAAGTCTAGTGGATTCTTTTCGAAGAAAATTCGTTCTGGAGAAGGGATTATAATTAAAAAGATAGAGACTAAAAGTTAAAAGTTGCAAACGCCGTTGCTTAATCAAAACGCCGAGCCTCGGTTTTAGGCTCCCAAGATAATGCATTSACATGTTTAGAAACATTTTACTAATTGATGTGCTGAGAATTTTCATCTATAAACAGAAATWAATAAATAATGAATGCAAATGCTGTGTTTTTTAAAGTAKAAATATATGATACAAGGAAGTGACCAGCTAAGGCAAAAGACGTGCCAATGCACTTAATCTCTAAATAAATAGTTTCTAGTTTCTCATACCGTGTTGACTTAGGATTATTTCTCCTAACGATTTGAAAATATCACAATGGTTTTTTATGATTTGATGCCGTGTTGACATGGATTTATTTTTCCTCACGGTTTAAAAACATCACTTTATTTATTTATTTTTTAGTAGTGAAAAGTTTCTAATATTTGGTAATACATTTGTACAAGTTATTCTTGGTGTAGTTATAAGTGTGGTTATTGGTTTTAGCCAAAAATGGAAACCTTGATTTCTAGCATGGAGACCTTGATTTCCACTTTAGAATAATCTAGTAATAAATATTGATTATTAATATTTTTGTGTATGGGTGTTTTACATCTTTATTTTTGGGTTTATTTATATTCTTTGAAATGTTGTTATAGATTGTATTTTAGGAGGGCATTGGGCTTATTTGTGGTAGGTTATTAGTTATAAAAATAACTTTGAAGATTATGATAAGATGGAATGGAATTTTATTTTGGTAATGTTAAAGTTTTAGATTTTTATTTCACATTCATTGGTTAGATTTTTTTTATTATTAAAAATAAATAAAAATCTAAAGATATTGGGTTCTTTTAGTTAATTACTCTAGGATTTTTTTGGTCAAGTATATATATATATTTCAATGGTTGGCCCTAGTATACCCTATGTAACCACTTAGACAACCAAATTGCAGATCAACACACCTATGTTTTTAAGTGGAAAAACCTCAATGATTTAGGTGGTAAAACCCTAATGGGGAAACATCCATGGTGAGGCAATTTATTAATGCAGAAGAGAAATATTACAATAGAGTTTTCACAATCGATCAACAACAAATGACCCTCCGTTCTCTTTAAATAGAGATCATGGACCAATGAGGTGTTAAGCCACTGATCAATGTAGCCATTAATATTGAGGAAAATATGAGTTGTTAGATCGTTCTATATCTAGAACATATCATGACCATTCGATTACATAACTAGAAATGCATATTAATGCATACTAAGGAAACACATTAAGAAACACACTTTAACCTAACGACACTGATCTGCAATTCGGATATGAAAAACACATCGAAAACTAAAATGCGCAATGAAGAACAAAAATTAGATAGTGTAGAGCAGAGAAAATAGAATATACATGAAAATGGAGAAGAAGAATTAGAAGAGAAAATAACCATCACGTTTATTAAGTGAGAGAGGAGCGCCTTCTATAAGCAATGACGTTTTTTCCTTCTTGTTATTAGCTGATTACTATAGAAGTTGCAACAACTAACTAAATTCTTACAACAGTAATTGCTAAAAGCACACTAAATGATTGCAGCGGAAAATGTTGAAGTGAACTACTGTCTAAAGTAGAAATAACTAAAACTAATTGCAACACTAATTAAAATACTAATTAAGGAGTGTCCCTTCATCATGAGTAGCTAATGAAGTGGGGCACACTTCCTTATGTCCCAATTCCTCCCTGTTTAAATATGAAAGCATCCCTTCTTCTGCCAACAAATGAGGGAAATTGTGTTGCAAATGATGTTGGCGTTTGAATTGGTACTTGTCCAACAAGATCCATATATGATCTCCCAACTGAAAGAACAATGGTGTGCACTTCTTATCATGACTTTGTTTCACATGCTATTGGGTTTCTTTTAAGGCAACTACTTCCTGAGTATAGCGCTAAGTCAACATATGGATAAAACATTGAGTTGATTGATGTTCCTGTTGTTGACATGTTGAGCTAGAAGCAACAAGGGTATTTAAATGGAATTTCATCGAATGACCTCCCTCTTTAAATACCTCCCCAATGGTGAACTGAAATGTATCCTTCTTAATCTCAAAGGTTTGATTCATGTCCGACAAGTGGGGAACCCGTGCAGAGCATAATGTGGGTGGAATCTCAGCGAAGTGGTGCCCAACCTTTTGAAAAAAGTTATTGAGGTCATGGGAATTGGAGTGTGTTTGCCATTGTGCCAAAACCTATACTAGAGATGGATATGAGTGACCCCCTGTTGTGTCTAGTATGAGTCCCAAATGTGAAACTGATGAATGTCCAACATAGGATTTCTTTCCCTGAAGTGTATGTGTCTGCAGTAGCTCGAGGGTGTTGCAGACGTGCTGAAGATGTTATGCCCAAGAATTACTGAAGACCAAAACATCGTCAAGATAAATGATCACACATTTACCCAAATGACTTGTTGCATTCATGCGAACTTGATGGTAACTAGTTGTCAAATCCATTTGTGTGAAGAAATAATCCACTTGTGAGTGGTCCAACAATTCTTCAATATGGGGTAGGTGGTAATGGGTTTTAACATTGGCTTTATTAAGGCCATGGTAGTGGGTCACTAGACACCATTACGAAACATCTTTGTTTGGGATAGCAAAGGAGGGCGATGCACATGGAGATGATGAAGGTGGAATATGGCCTAAGTTCGAAAGTTGACCAATTGGGTGTTTCATCTTAGTGGCCTCTCGAGGAGTGATGTGATAAGATAGGGTGTCGAGAAAAGAAGAACCAAGAATTAGATCAAGTGTGAGCTCAATAGAATGAGACAGGGGCAGTTATGTGGGTTGTGTGAAGACATCTCCAAATTCTTGGAGCGAGGAATCTATGGTAGGAGGTACAAGGTTATTTCGGTTGTCTAGGTTAATGGGGAAAACTAAACACAAAGAGACACACTGGCTCAGACTGACTTGATTAACAATCGCGTGGTCAGTAATAGGTTGGGTGGATTTAAGAGTACAAGAAGTAAGCACATAAGTGTGCCCCTCATGTTGCAAGTGGTATTGATGAGATTTAACATGATAGATAGCGTGTCGAGCCTGTTGGTAGGGAATTCCAAGTAACAAGTCAACACAATCAAGAGGAGAGACATCACACACCACAATATCTCGGAAAGGGCCAATCAAAAAGGTAATCGCACAACATTGGGAGACAGTGAGACGAGGGTCTTCCTTTTGTACCCAGCTGAACTAGTATGGGGTCAGGTCTAGAGTGGTGGGGAGGTTAAGACGTGTGACCAAGTTCTGGGAAATGAGGTTATTTTGGCTTCCATTGTCTAAGATGAGAGTAGACAACTCATGCTTAATATGAAAATTATGTGTGAATAGGGGTATATTAGAGATGTTGAGTTCATTAGTGGTCATCGGGATCAAATAAGGGTCCACTTCGGTAGGATTATCGAGAGAGACTACTTCAGGATGGTCAGAGGAATCTGGTTGAGCGACTTTTGCAAATAGAGTATGGTTGGTGCAAATTTTCTTAAGTTCCCGATAGTCTATAGATACATGCGAGTTGGTCTTATGAAAGGTACACCCGTGTACATTTTTAGGTGTGGATGGAGAAGCAGGGGAACCAAGGGAATGCTTAGTATGTGAAGAAATAGCAGTAGAAGGACCACATCGGGTTGGGGGAGAGCGGATTTGAGGAGCCACTTTATTTTCCATGGCCAAGGCCTGAAGAAATGCCTTGTCCAAGGAAGGAGACTCAAACAAATTGACTTCACGACAGAAAAATGTTAATAAATCAGAATTAAATTTGACAATCAATACCTCTTCCAAATATGAAATGTGTAGTTGGATGTGCAACTTGCAGAAGACATTTATGTAGTTATGTATTGACTGATGGGTGAGTTTTCAAAGCTGCAACCATTTGGCAAGGAGGTTTTGTCGATTTCTCGGGGGATAGAAGCGATCTTTGAGTGCCTAGAAAAATCCCACCCATGTCGTAATGTGTGGTGTTTGTGTCTCGACCGGGTCACCTATGTCCATGACCCAGGAATAATTCTCTAGCTAAGTGTCCCACCATGTCTACGCAATTCCCTCGAGTTGCAGACCGACAATCTAAAGCTTCATGTCTTTTGTCATCTCATGACATGTAGGGAAGTATGTGGAAATACCGTGAATCCAAGAGTCGACATGATCTCCATTCATTTGGCCTGCAAAATTCGGTAATTGGAAGTGTGTATCGATTTTCATGGGTGTTGGAGCTCTACGTTGTTGTAGACGGAGTAAATCATGGAGATCCATCGTTAAATCCTTAATTGAAGCTATGGCAGTGGATGCAGAATCCTCTGTAGATGACTCTCTTCATGACAACATAATTTTCATGCACCACAGATGCCAATTTTTCATTGGATGTTTTGTTAAGAATCATTGAACTCCCGAGGGCCTTGAGAAGGCACCTATTTCCTGAAGAGGGTGTGTGGATAATGGTGAAAAATGAATGTGTTGGAAGCCCTTAGGAGGGTGCACTGGAAGTCCTAAGAAGAATGTCTAGCTCTGAGAAAAAACATATTTGTTGGATGGCCTCTCTTGAATCTATGGAAGAGAAAAGATAACTTGGATACAAGCTCTAATACCAATTGATCTACAATTCAGATCTGAAATACACATTGAAAACTAAAATACGCAATGAAGAACAAAAGATAGATAGCACAAAGAAGAGAAAATAGAATATACATGAAAATGGAGAAGAAGAATTAGAAGAGAAAATAACCATCACGTTTATTGAGTGAGAGGGGAGAGCCTTCTATAAGCAAGGAGGATTTTTCCTTCTCGTTATTAGCTGATTACAAAGGAATTTGCAACAACTAACTAAATTCCTAGAACAGTAATTGCTAAAAGCGCACTAAATGCTTGTAGTGGAAATTGTTGAATTGAACCACTGTCTACAATAGAAATAACTAAAATTAACTGCAACACTAATTAAAATACTAATTAAGGAGTGTCCCTTCATCATGATGTTGATTTTTCAATATGCAAGGTTTAAGCATGAAGCTCATTCCATTTTAGCATTTAACTTAAACCATAAACAATTTTGTTGCAGCAACCAAGATCACAAGAAGAAACACCATGCACAAGTACACAAGAAGTATCCTACGAAACCCTTCTCAAAAAGGGAATAAAACCCAACCAATCCTTTGCTATATTCTTCAAGAGAAATAGCTTCACCACCAAGAAAATCTAGCACACAAGAGGGTGCGTGCAAACCCTAGAAGAATAGCTCCCAAGAGAGGTGCGCACTTTTCCCAAGAAGATCTACTTGCTAAAATTTACAAACTCACACTTTTGTTTTGTTTCCTCAATGGGGAATTTACCTTTACTTATATTAGGCTAAACCTATCAGCAGTGGTGTCTATTGGCATAACAGGGCCGACCTCAATAACTCACAATATAATTAATAATTACCATATTAATTATCTTTTACATTAATTTTCTTTTACATCAAGGTGGGGCCGACCTGTACCCTTTACATAACAAATAGGGTTATAGGTAAGTCTGACTCTTGAAAAATATAGCAAGGGATCTCATAAACCCACTAGTGCTCAGCCACTAGGGGCACATCCATAGGGATGTCCATATCTCTATCTCACTACGTCTCACAGGAGAACCACACTCACTAGTGCTTAGCCACTAGGATCACGTTCACCTGTGCTCATCCACAGGAACGTCCAACTCAACAGATCTTCTTTCCCACTGCATTACATAGGAGAGTCATCTGGAGTTCATCATCTCAACTCTCTTCTCATAGGAGGCTAATACATCGTCTTCATCTTTTTCTCGTAACGATGCACCAACTCATGGGAATTCACACGTTCACCTTGTGCTCAGCCACATGTATGTCCAACTCAATAGATATCCTTTCTCAGTATGTTACACAGGAGAATCATCTGGATTTCTTCTCAACTCTCTGTAAGGAGGAGGCCATCACTACGTTCTAGTTCTGTCTTAGATAGGAACCACATACCCAACTCATGGGATCTCTCTCAGGTTGAATCAATCAATCTGTGTCTTGGAGGATGTCTCACGCAGTTTTAATCATCAACACTCCCTCTTAGCTAGGGAGGCATTCTCCATCAAGCCAAGTCTCACACGGAAGTACTCAAACTTTTTCTTAGCTGTAGTCATCAACACTCCCTCTCAACTAGAGAGGTATTCTTCATCAAGACAGTTTGGTGAAGGTGTCTGCAATCTTTTCATGTGTAGGAAGGTATGGCACGTGTACTACTTTCCTCTACATCATGTCTCTGAAAATGATATTTTATCTCAACATGTTTCGATCTATCATGAAACACAAGTTTCTCAAAGAGATTCACACAGCTCTGGTTATAATCATAGAATCCATCTCATGATCAAGTAAAATTGTCAGAAGCTTGTGAAGCCACATTGATTCTCACACTAAATTCTATATAATATGCTTTTGTGATACTCAAGGCCACAGAGCTTTGTTTCCTACTGCACCAAGAAAACATGGCAAACTTCACGTTAAAAAAAAAACCAGATGTTCTCTTCTCGTCCACTGTACTCTCTGCTCAATCTGTATCAACATATCCTGCAAACTCAAGTTCACACTGGAGGAATATCTCATGCCATATCCAATTGTGCCTCGTATATATCTCAATACATGCTTTACTGCTATCTAATGAGTCTGTCTCGGCTGAATCATGGATTGACTAAGAACATTCACTACATAGCATGAATCAGGTCTAGTGTCAACCAGATACATCAATGATCCAATCAGTTGTGGATCAATCTCATCTGAATCATCATCATTCATTTTCTTCAAATCCATCACGGTGGTTTTGCATTCTATCATACTGAACTTCTTTAATATTCCCATTGTATGTTTTCCTTGACTCAGGAAAAATCTCATCGGTCCTCTGCCATACTTCTTGTCGCAAGAAGTAGTGTATCATACTCAGATATTTCATATTCAAATAATAAGTCAAAGCTTACTTATATTCAACAACAAGGATTTCTAAATAAGTCATCAAAATCAGGCTCTTGTCACCAACATTGTAATAATATAGGTTTGGTTCAGAAATACTCTTACTGAAACCCAAACTCATCAAGAATCCATCCATCTAATATAGTTTCCAACTCCTGGATGGTAGTATAGATGGAAGTGTATCGGGTTTACTGGATCAAGTGTCTCATCATAGACAACTCCCTCTATTTGTGAGAATCCTCTGGCTATAGATCTCGCTTTGTATTTCTCGACACTTCCATCAGTTGCATGCTTGATCTTATAGATCCACTTGGAAGTCACCACAGACTTCCCTTTTGGTCTCTGAACAATATCTTATACATCATTCTTTAAGATATACTGGTATTATTCTATTATGGCATCTTTCCATACATGTTCTCATGTTGCTTTTCCAAGACAAGGAGGCTCATAATCAATGAAGTAGCTCATGATTGAAGGATAGCTCAAAAATCTCTTTTTATTTCTTGAGATGTGCCTTGAGGGGCTTATATGTTCCTATGCCTCCTGTAGAGTAAGCCTAGGAAGGCCTTTTATGCCCTACTACAATATCTTTGGACATATCAACTAGAGCAACTGGATTAGCTAGAATAATGTCTATCTCCCTTTGAAATGATGAAGGGAGAGAAGGTATTGTCTCACTATCAATCTATATCTAATATTCTCTAAATCTTTGAAAGGATATATTTTCTTCAAGGAAAACGTCTATGCTTTTCACAATCTGTCTCTGACCAGGGATGTAGATCTGGAATGTCTTCGAAGATTCATTGTTATCCCATAAATGTATCCTTTCTCCCTGAAGGTTCTAGCTTGGACTTCTTCTCTTTGGGTACATGAAAATACATTGGGCACCCAAATATCTTGAAGTATTCAATCTCAGGCTTCACTCCAGTGAAGGTTTCTTCAGGAGTTATGTTTTTCAAATTCTGGTGAAGACTCTTGTTCTGAACATATACTATGTTGTGTATGCTTCTTCCCATACAATTATAGAAAGATTCTAATCATGCATTATTGCATTGGTTTCCTCAATGATGGTTATATTCTTTGATGCAGGAGCATCGTAAGCAGTCAGCCAAGCGAGCATGAAGGCAGAAGATAATTGGGAAAAGCGTAGCACACGTTTTGCACATTTTGAAATGTTTTTGAAAGATTAAGAAGCGGATATTAATGTAGTATCTAGAAGTGTACTTGCATTTATATCTTGCTGTTGTAAACAGATCGTGAGCGATTTGCTCTCATCTATCAATGTAAAAGGTATTTAAGCCCAGTTAATGAAAGTAGGTAGATTTGAATTATAGATTAGACAGTTTAGAAGAGCAGGAGGGAAAATGAATATAGACACCCTCGTCTTTGTATCTTTAGATCATTAACACATTAGCATAGGATAGAAGAAGAGAGATGTAGCAGAGAGTTGAAAAGAAGAATCCATGTACAAGAGCTTTGAATTAATATATAAATCTTTGAATCAGATTTCATGGTGTTATGATGTTTTCTGTTTATACATGGTGAATGGTATGCTTATGGTTGTTTTATTCTCTATGTTATGCATTTGTTATGAGGCTATGTTGTGTATGTAAGATTTCATGTTGAATGTTTGAAGTTTGAGAGAGAGAGAATGTGTTTCAATTGTTTCTCTTCCTTAGTGAGAAAAGTTCCTACAAGAAGTGCAGTGAAACGTCCGAAGGGTGTGCATTGACAAGGGTTCTGAGTTTTATCTCAGAAAGATCAGGAGAGATATCATTTTTCTCATTCCAACAGAAGTGAAGGTGGAGCATAGAAGCCGTGCAAGGTGTGCGTAGGCTAGTTGAAGCCTTAGAATTTATCAACTAAGGTTAAAGATTGAAGAACCACTGCTACAAAGAGTGCACAGAGTCGAAAGATCAAACACCTAGAAGTATTTGAAAGTCTACTGCAAGGAGTGTGCATAGGAGTCCTTTCGAGACTTGAGTTGCAAGTGAAAGCTCAAGAGGGTCAGCACCTTTGAAAGTACTCAAAGGGAGATGGATATTGAAAATGTCTCACATAAGTTAAGTTCCAGTGCAAGAACACTGGTTCATTTCACAGAAGTTGTCAAGAAGGAAACGAGCGGTCAAAATTCTCCGAGGAGAATTCCCGAATCGTGAAAAGAATTGTTAAGTCAAGAATTTCGGGACTTTGGTAATTCAGGATTCAGAATACCAGAAATACTGATGATAGGAGCCAGGGGCCTTTGCATTGAAAAACCCCGGAGTTGCGAAACGTGAAATATTGTGAAGTGGCGTTTCAGTATCTCGGTGTTTTGGGGTTCGGGAACCCGAGAAGGCAGTGTTTTGGGATCGAGAGTTTTGAACTCCTGGTACCCAGAAGGTCGAAATAACGTGAGCCGTCGGATCTAAAGGGAGGCTATCAGCCGTTGATTCCGTAGAAGGCGCCATTTCGGAATTCAGGATTTCAAAGTGGTAGGGGAACAGTAGTCGAAGGCTTGTTCAAGTCCCGAAAGTCGGGAAGAGTGACAGGTGGCACGTATTCATTGTCAGGTAGTGTCAATACCCGTTAACCATTTTGGGGTTTTGGAGGTTGAAGAGCCGAGAGCCTTGCATCAGTATTCACGAAGTTGCGAAGTCTGAAACTCCAAATCGGCAAAAAGTTCCGTTGGAAGACAACCTTTTGCTGAACGCACCGAGATTTGACATTTCGGTGTTTTTGAAGACAAGGAATTGTGGTCCTTTGCACCAGAATTCCCGAAGTCATGAAACACGATGCAGTTGTGGAGGAGAACACGGCCAAAGATTTTGTCGTTTTGGCATTTTGGGTTTTAGGAGATTGTAGAGACAGGAAACTCGACAACAGAAATCGCGAAATCGTGAAACCCAAAATCTTGATTTGGCAAAGGGCACGATCACATGGTTGGTCAAGACATTTGGGTTGATGCCTAGTGTTTGATCACGTAGGCATACTCATAAGGACCTGTGGAAAACATTGTTGTTTCTATGGGATTCCTTGAGGAGGAATCGAAGAGTCAATTTGACTCAGGGTCAAATTTAGAACGATCCTACGTGGATCTTGGCCCGAGGGTCGGAGGTTGGTGTCAAGTGGTATCAGATCTCGGAAAAAGTTCTTTACTTTCTGTAGCAGAAAAAAGAGGAACATTTTACAGCCATGCCGCCGAGAAAAAGAGACAGGCCAATGCCAATGCCTGATCCAGCAGTGGAAAGGGAAATGCACGAGTTGCGTGCTAGACTTGATGCCATGGAGACAGCACAGAGGCACACAGTTGATGCTGGGGATATCAGCGAGGCTGACAGTGAAAATGAAGCTGGAAACGAAGGAGAATAAGTTGCAGTCGAAGATGCTGCGGATGAATGTCTATTCAGGGTTGTTGCAAGGATATGTGCCAGAGCAAAAATGGACATTCCAGTGTATGAGGGAAACTTGGATGTTGAAGAGCTTCTAGATTGGATTAGAGCTCTGGATAAATACTTCGACTATGAGGATGTCAAGGAAGACAAGACGGTCAAACATGTTTTTACTAGACTTAAAGGGCATGCAACACTATGGTGGGATGAACTGCAGGCTGACAGACGTTGCAAGGGCAAGCAAAAAATCAAGAGCTGGGATAGAATGGTTGTGAAGATGAAAGCCAAATTTATACCCAAGGATTATCAAATTACTCTGTTTCGGAGGATGCAAAATTTGAGACAGAAGCTGATGTCAGTGAAAGAATACACTGAAGAATTCTACAAGATAAACATCATAGCAGGTCATCGGGAAAGCGATGATGAAAAAGTTGCCAGGTACATGAATGGTCTGTGATATGACATTCAGGACGAGATGAGCGTGATGACCCTTCGAATGTAGAAGATGTTTATCTGATGGCTATGAAAGCTGAAGAGAAGATGAGCTGGAAACAAGGTCAAAGAGGCCGAGGTAGAAGTCAAGCCAGAGGAAAAACAATTGCCCAAGACAAGACTCAAAAGCCTAAAGAAGAGGGGAAGAAACCTCAAACTTAGCATGAGAGAGGAGGAAGCTCATAGAGAGGGCAGTATGTTGATAGAAACACTTTTCCTTGAGCCAAAAGAAGAGGAAGGGGCAAAGGCGGTGAAATAAAATGATTTGTCTGTGGAAAGATTAGACATAAATCCTATGAGTGTCCAGATAAGAAAAAAGATGGTGGTGAAACTCACATTGCCGAAGCTCAAGGATGAAATGTAGAGACAGAAGATGTTGAGGGTGGAAGATCCTTGATGATGAGGAAAGTTCTCTTAACGCCAGAGAAGGAGGCAGATAACCCAGCCCAAAGAAATAGTCTGTTTCGGACTGCTTGCAAAACCAAAGACAGGGTATGCAAAGTCATAGTGGACAGCGGTAGCATAGACAATCTCGTATCTACAGAGATGGTAGAAAAGCTGGAGCTGGAGACTGTTGTACATCCAAGCCCATACAGAGTTTCGTGGCTACAAAAAGGACATCAGGTAAATGTCACTAAA
>JZKD02S1672900.1:667340-680793 GCA_000966675.3 Picea glauca
TTAGTTGAATTTAAAATAGGAGGATATAAAGATGAAATATTATGTGATGTCATTCCCATGGATGTTTGTCATCTATTGCTTGGTAGACTATAGAAATATGACAGGAACGTAATTCATGATGGGAGAAAGAACACGTACACCCTGGAGAAGAATGGTAAGACTCACATGTTGCTGTCGATTAAGGATAAAGAGGTGAAAACAAAACTGAGCAACACTGTACTTCTCATGAGTGGGAAGGAACTTCTTAATGAGGTTAAGAAGAAGGAAGATACACAATTTATTGTGGTCAGGAAGCCCATAATTGTTTTGACCAGTACGAGGATAGATGATTTACCAAAAGAAATCCAGGAGTTGCTAGAAGAGTTTGTTGATATAGTAGTGGACGAACTACCTTGTTCGTTTCCACCTATTAGGAGTATAAGACATCACATCGATCTTATACCTGGAGCTAGTTTACCAAACAAAGCCGCGTATAGATTGATGTTGCAGGAAAATGAGGAAGTCAAGAGACAGGTCTAGGACTTAATGGACAAAGGATTGATTAGAGAAAGCTTGAGTCCATGCATTGTTCCGACAGTGCTCAGCCCAAAGAAAGATGGAGTATGGAGAATGTGTACAGACTCAAGGGCAATAAATAAGATTACCATCAGATACAAGTTTCCATTGCCAAGGATGGATGACTTGATGGATTGCTTGAGTGGAGCAACATTTTTTTCAAAAATTTATTTGAAAAGAGGGTTTCATCAAATTCGCATGAGAGAGGGTGATGAATGGAAGACAACATTCAAGACAAATGAGGGGCTGTATGAATGGCTTGTTATGCCATTTGTCTTAACGAATGTGCCTAGTACTTTCATGAGACTGATGAATGAAGTCCTGAAGGATTTCATTGGGAAATTCGTCATTGTATATCTTGACGATATATTAATTTTCAGCAAGACAAAAGAAAAACATTTAAAACATTTAGCTACAGTGATGAGGAGATTACAGCAACATAAATTGTTGATTAATATGAACAAATCATCATTTATAAGGAAATAACTGATTTATTTGTGTTTTGTTATCTCTGCAAATGAGCTGAAAAATGGATACAGAAAAGGTAGATGCAATTAAGAATTGGCTATCACCGAAGAGCGTGTTTGAAGTTCGAAGCTTCCATGGTTTGGCTAGTTTCTACAGGAAATTCATCCGAAATTTCAGTGGGATTAGCGCACCAATGATGGATGCGGTGAAGAAAAGACAAAAAAAATTTCACTGGACAGAAGGAGCAGAGAAAAGTTTTAATCTGCTAAAGAAGAAGATCACAGAGCAACCAATTCTGGTTTTGCCATATTTTAGCAAGACATTTCAGGTCAAGTGTGATGCGAGTGGATTTGCAATTGGAGCAGTATTGAGCCAAGATGACAAGCCAATCGCATACTTTAGTGAAAAACTGAATGAAGCAAAGATCAAGTACTCAACATATGACAAAAGAATTTTATGTAGACATACAAGCACTGAAGAAATGGAGACATTATTTGGTTCCTAAAGAGTTTGTTTTGTACAGTGATAATCATGCTTTACAATTCGTGACTCAACAGGAGAAGTTAAACCAAAAACATACTAAATGGGTTGAACTCATGCAGAATTTTATTTTTGTTATCAAGCATATTTCTGGAACTGCTAACAAAGTTGTTGATGCTTTGAGCAGAAAATGTTTGCTTATGCAGGAATTCAGAGTCAAGACTTTAGGTTTTGATAACATCAAAGAAATGTATAGGGATGACCCAGATTTTAAGGAAGCGTATGAGGCATATGAGAATCCAATTCTTAGGGACAGGAGCCAATGGACTAAATATATGATCCAGGATGGATTATTATTCAGGGGCAATCAACTATGTATTCCAAAATGCTCCATGAGGGAGAACCTGCTGAAGGAAAAACACAGTGGAGGATTGGCCGGATACTTCGGTCATGATAAGACATTCTCAAAGTTGAATGGCTCATATTTTTGGCCAGGGATGAGGAAAGATGTTAAGAAATTTGTGGATAGATGCAGAATTTGCCAGCACACAAAAGGGAAAAGGCATAATACAGGGTTATACCAGCCATTAACCATACCAAAAAGGTCGTCGGACATAGTGAGCATGGATTTCATATTGGGACTGCCAAGAACACAAAGAGGCTATGATTTGATCTTTGTGGTAGTCGACAGATTTTCAAAGATGGCACATTTCATACCATGCCAGAAAACTAGTGACGCAACTCATATTGTGAACCTATTTTTCAAGGAAGTCGTCAGACTTCACGACTTGCCAAGGAGTATTGTTTCTGATCGAGATACCAAGTTCATAGGACATTGTTGGAGGACTTTATGGAAGAAGCTGGGGACAAGTTTGTCCTTTAGCTTAGCGTATCATCCTCGGACGGATGGGCAGACAGAAGTTGTGAACAGAAGCTTGGGAGATTTGCTGAGGAGCCTAGTGACTGAACACCACAGTCAATGGGATCACATTCTGCCATAGGCAGAATTTTCTTACAATGATTCACTCAATAGAAGCACATGGCAGAGTCCATTCCAGATTGTATATGGACTACAACCAAGGGGAGTTTCTGAATTGAGAGATTCAGAACAAGCTGAATTCATGAGTGCTAGTGCAGAGGACTTTGCAGAGGGAATGAAGGAGCTTCACGGCCGAGTCAAAGAGCGATTGCAGAGTTCAAGTCAAGAATACAAGCGGAGAGCAGATCAACACAAGCGAGAACTTCAATTTGAAATTGGTGATTTGATTCTTGCAAATCTGAGGAAGGAGCGGTTCCCAAGGGGAACATATAACAAACTAAAGATGAAAAAGATTGGACCATGCAAGGTCATAAGGATATTTGGGGCAAACACATATGAGATTGAATTAGATGATGGGGTCGGAATCTCACCGATATTCAATATTGCGGATTTGTACCCTTACAGAGCTGAAGAAGCAGGTGTAGAGAAGGAACAAAAAAAGATCTAATGGACAAAACAAATGCCTGTAGCTGAAAAGCCACAGATGGAAAGAATAATTGACAAGAGGGTTAGTAAAAGGACCAGGAGGAAGGAGTATTTTGAATACTTGGTCAAATGGAAAGGACATCCAGTTGAAGATGCCAATTGGGAAGATGAAGCAAAAATTTAAAAGCATGGACAGACCATGCAAGAGCTCATGAATAGGAGTTCATGATAATTTTCAAGTGAGGGAGTATGATGTAGGAGCATCGTAAGCAGCCAGCCAAGCGAACATGAAGGAAGAAGATAGTCGGGAAAAGCGCAACACACGTTTTGAACATTTTAAAATGTTTTTGAAAGATTAAGAAGCAGATATTAATGTAGTAGCTAGAAGTGTACTTGCATTTATATCTGGCTGTTGTAAACAGATCTTGAGCGATTTGCTCTCATTTGTCAATGTAAAAGGCATTTAATCCCAGTTAATGAAAGTAGGTAGATTTGAATTATAGATTAGACAGTTTAGAAGAGAAGGAGGGAAAACAAATATAGACACCCTCATCTTTGTATTTTTAGATCATTAACACATTAGCATAGGATATAAGAGGAGAGTTGTAGCAGAGAGTTGAAACGAAGAATCCATGTACATGAGCTTTGAATTAATATATGAAGCTTTGAATCAGATTTCATGGTGTTATGATGTTTTTTGTTTATACATGGTGAATGGTATGCTTATGGTTGTTTTATTCTCTCTGTTATGCATTTTCTATGAGGCTATGCTGTGTATGTATGATTTCATGTTGAATGTTTGAAGTCTGAGAGAGAGAGAGAAAGAGTTTCAATTGTTTCTCTTCTTGAGTGATAAATGTTCCTGCAAGAAGTGCAGTGAAACATCCACAAGGTGTGCGTTGACAAGGGTTCTGAGTTTTATCTCAGAAAGCTCAGGAGAGATATCGTTGTTCTCATTTGAGGAGAAGTGCAGGTGGAGAAAAAAATCCGTGCAAGGTGTGTGTAGACTAGTTGAAGCCTTAGAATTTATCAACTAAGGTTAAAGATTGAAGGACCACTACTGCAAAGAGTGCACAGAGTTGAAAGATCAAGCACCCAGAAGTATTTGAAAGTCTGTCGCAAGGAGTGCGCGCAGGAGTCCTTTCGAGACTTGAGTTGCAAGTGAAAGCTCAGGAGGGTCAACACCTTTGAAAGTACTCAAAGGGAGAAGGATATTGAAAACGTCTTACAGAAGTTAAGTTCCAGTGGAAGAACACTGGTTCATTTCACAGAAGTTGTCAAGGAGGAAATGAGCAGTTAGTATTCTCCGAGGATAATTCCCGAATCGCGAAAAGAATTGTTAAGTCAAGAATTTCAGGATTTCGGTAATTCAGGATTCAAAATACTGAAAATCCTGATGATAGGAGCCAGGGGCCTTTGCATTGAAAAACCCCGGAGTTGCGAAACACGAAATATTGTGAAGTGGCATTTCGACATTTCGATGTTTCGGGGTTCGGGAACCCGAGAAGGAAGCATTTTGGGATCGAGAGTTTCGAACTCCCGGTAGCCAAAATCCCAAAATAATGTGGATCGTTGGATCTGAAGGGAGGCTATCAGTCGTTGATTCCGTAGAAGGCGCCATTTCAGAATTCAGGATTTCGAAGTGGTAGGGGAACAGTAGACAAAGGCTCGTTCAAGTCCCGAAAGCCGAGAAGAGTGATATGTAGCACGTATTCGTTGTCAAGTAGTGTCAATACTTGTTGACCATTTCAGGGTTTTGGAGGTTGAAGAGTTGGGAGCCTTGCATCAGGATTCACGAAGTAGCGAAGTCTGAAACTCCGAATCGACGCAAAGTTCCGTTGGAAGCCAGCCTTTTGCTGAACGCATCAAGATTCAACATTTTGGCGTTTTCGAAGACAAGGAATCAGGGTCCTTTGCACCAGAATTCCTAAAGTCGTGAAACGCGACGTAGTTGTGGAGGAGGATGCGGCCAAAGATTTCAGCGTTTTGACATTTCAAGTTTTAGGAGGTTGTAGAGACAGGAAACTCGACAACAAAAATCGTGAAATTGCGAAACCCAAAATCTCGATTTGGAAAAGGGCGCGATCACATGGTTGTTCAAGAGATTTGGGTTGATGCCTAGTGTTTGATCATGCGGGAATACTCATAAGGACCTATGGAAAACACCATTGTGTGTGTGGGATTCCCTGAGGAGGAATCGAAGAGTCAATTTGACTCAGGGTCAGATTTAGAACATTCCTGCACGGATCTTGGCTCGAGGGTCGGAGGTCGGCGTCATTCTTCCTATTTCTCAAATAGTTTTGACTCCCTCTGAGTCAAGTGACTCCCTATGAGTCAAGTGACTCCCTCTGAGTCAAGTGACTCCCTCTGAAGGATAAACATATTCCTTTGTTCTTAAATTTTTTGGAACAAGAAAAAAAGAGGAACCAAAACAAAAATATATCCTAAAGGAGAATAATGAGTACATCTCTAGAATCAAAACAATTTAATAATTGTTGTCACAGCTACAACACCTACTTGTAATGTAGAAAACTTTAGAAATATAGGTTAGAGGAATGACAATTACAAAAATCAAAGCTCGAGTCTTCACTTTCAGTGTGTTGTTCCTATGAATGCACTGAGATCCCTTTGGATCCATGACTTTATCAAAGGTTCCTTCCTCCTTCAATTACCCTTATGACAATGCTACACATAATATATATACAAGTTCATACTTGAGGGTGCTAATATGATTTCTCCAATGGCACCTGGATGATCTCTGTCCTCTGACATCTTCATGAAGAAGGTAGTCACAGTGTCACATTTTTGTATCACCCACAATAAGCCTTTGAAATATAGGAGAACACTAGTGAGCTGAAGAGCTCCTTCAATGAGTTGTAGAAACCCTAATATTGAAATTTCTATAGAAATTAGCAAAACCCTAGAAACCCTAGGGACAAAAAGTCAAAATGCTCGAAATTGCAGTTTGAGACTTGTTGGAGGTGCGCCGAAGGAGTTTGTACACACCTATGCTATTTTTATCCCCAACATCCAAGTTCCAAGTGTTGAAAACTCCCAGAAAGGTAGGTCATACAGAATTTTTGGAAACCCTAGGAGGGTCGTACGGTTTCTGCAGGAGAGAGAGGATGGCTGACAATTTTTTGTGCAATGGGTTCTTCAAGACCTATGCTCTGATACCATGTTGATTTTTCAATATGAAAGGTTTAAGCATGAAGTTCATTCAATTTTAGCATTTAACTTAAACCATAAACAACTTTGTTGCAACAACCAATATCACAAGAAGAAACAACATGTACAAGTACACATGAAGTATCATGGGAAACCCTTCTCAACAAGGGAAGAAAACCCAGCTAATCCTTTTCTATATTCTTCAAGAGAAATAACTTCACCACCAAGAAAACCTAGCACACAAGAGGATGCTTGCAAACCCTAGAATATTAGCACCCAAGAGAGGTGTGCACTTTTCCCAAGAATATGTACTTGCTGAAATTTCCAAACTCACACTTGTGTTGTGTTTCCTCAATGGGGAATTTACCTCTACTTATATTAAACTGAACCTATCAATAATGGTGTTTATTGGCATAACAAGGCCGACCTCAATAACTCACAATATAATTAATAATTACCATATTAATTATCTTTTACATTAATTTTCTTTTACATCAAGGTGGGGCCGACCTGTACCCTTTACATAACAAATAGGGTTATAGGTAAGTCTGACTCTTGAAAAATATAGCAAGGGATCTCATAAACCCACTAGTGCTCAGCCACTAGGGGCACATCCATAGGGATGTCCATATCTCTATCTCATTGCGTCTCACAGGAGAACCACACTCACTAGTGCTCAGCCACTAGGATCGCGTTCACCTGTGCTCATCCACAGGCACATCCAACTCAACAGATCTTGTTTCCCACTGCATTACACAGGAGAGTCATATGGATTTCATCATCTCAACTCTTTTCTCAGAGGAGGATAATACATCTTCTTCATCTCTGTCTCATAGCGATGCACCCAACTCATGGGAATTCACACGTTCACCTTGTGCTCAACCACAAGCAATTCCAACTCAACAGATCTCCTTTCTCACTGCATTACACGGGAGAATCATCTGGAGTTCTTATCAACTCTCTATAAGTAGGAGGCCATCACTACGTTCCAGTTCTATCTTAGATAGGAACCACACACCCAACTCATGGGCTCTCTCTCAGGTCAAATCAATCAGTTTTTGTCCTGGAGGATGTCTCACGCAGTTGTAATCATCAACACATGGGTGGCCATGGAAGTTGGGTGCACTTATTGGTGGCCCAGACACATTATACCTAGTTGATCTTAACTTACTCCTAAGTGTCTAAATATCCTAACACTCTATTAACTTCTCGTCCTTACAATAAGGAAGGAAATATCGTACCTTTCATGAGTTCTTCATTGTCATTATTTCTAGTTGGAGGTTTGTACCAATGACCAAGTCTATAAAGTGGTATACAAATGCACTTGGTCTATAATCTTGAAATGCATAACCACCCTTCCTATGTGTTGAATCATCCTATGTTACATATTTTACTTCCTTTAGAAACCATCGACCCCATAGGAAATTAATTTCCTTCATCATCAATTGATGATATATTGAGTGTCTGATTTCCCTCTTAGCACCGTGTCAACCAATAGTCAGTTTTCCATTAATTATCTTTCAAGGAAAATTATATTTGTATGAGCCCTGCAAAAATGGAGTGCCAATACGTGAGTCCACTAAATTGAGAAAGCCTACTACAATCATGCTAGTATATCAAAATTTATATAATATTGTTCATTTGTATTGAACCTTGTTGTACGATATTTGAGACATGATCATAATGTGGTGAAATAATTGATTGGTCATCCTTCAATTAGGGTAGTTTAGTAATTATATGTTGATCAATAGGTAGTTATACAATATCTCATCTATCAACCTACTTTGTGGATTCATAGTCATTCCATTCGCCACTCTTAGATGGGATACATAAACAAACAAGTTTTCTTGTACATATTTTTAACTATAGTGTTGTCTGAGGTTCAAAATGAATGAAATCTATTAGTGGCATATACCTTTTTGTATTTATATGTATGTCACTTATCTACATTTACCACCTTCCAAAATATCTTTGTACATGTCCTTTCATTGCCAATTCTTCTCACCCTCTTGTTCCCTCTACCATTACTAAAAAATTCCATTCAACTGTAGATTTTTCATCTCAAATAGAGGAATTTTTCATAAAATTCTATTCTTCCCTAAATAATGTGGTTTTGATAAATGCACTAGCTGTCTCATGCTCCCCTTTCTCATTCCTAATCTCAAGATAATTCCAAATATGCAGTACCTTATATTTTTTTTTTGTAACAAACACAACCATTGAAACACACTGACATTTTTTAACTAGCCCTCACAACCATTTGACCAAATCCATTGTTAATCGATGTGTATATTATTATCCTCCAAGTGATTGTAGAATATCAGAAAGTAATGTTGTAAATAAGCAAAGTTATAGCGTCTATCGTCACTTATGTAGAAGTGATATTCTTTCAATATAATTCTTTTGCCTTTGCTATTACCTAGCCCGTGTTTGTATGAAACATGGACCATCAGACTCATTTTCTCTAAATGATAATATTAACTTTAAATCTCATTTTGTAGTTGAAAGGTGTAATTCTCAACAAAATACACCATTAATAATATAGTCCCAACATGAAAGACATCTTTTCATATTCTAAAATGATTATATTACCATGAAGTCACATGGAAATGATTAACATATTGTTAATTATTTAAAAAAATAAACTTGATGAAATGATAAATTCATACCAGTAAACAACATCTCAACTCTTTTCTGAATCTCAAATTTCAATATTGTGGCAAATGTGTTACAATTATTTACAAGTGGATAAACTCTATCAACGAAGCCATAAATTATTCCAACAACCCTTCTAACCTAGAAAAGTCTCTAAATCTAAAATTATGAGGAACAATATCCATCATACTCAACGCATATTCAACCAATATTCTTGCAAAATCTATTATTAACAAAATACTATATCTACAACTTGCAAGAATATTATATCCCCCATCCAACCTTAACACCAAGCACACTGTCTCTACAACTTGCAAGAATATTATAACCCCACTCTAACCTTTAAAGTCAATACCAACCATTTTATCTATGAAAATGTGATAACAAATTATATTTTGATGAAAGAGATGGAGCAACAACCGCACTATATAAATTGTATGTAAACATATAAAACAAGGCTGCGTGGCAGCGTAGTCCCTTCCAACGATGTTACAAAGTAAATTGTGGAAAATGGGGTCAAATTGTAAATGAAGGAAGTGTTCGGTGCAAAATGTATATCACATAAATGTTGTGTGCAACATGGGGCATAAGTAAATGACGCTTGGCATGTAGAGCACCATTTATTTTTTGAAACTATATAACAAACTAAAAATTTGTTCACAGTGGAAGGAAATATTTGGAAATTTAAATTCATTTGTCATATAGACTGGTGAAAGATAAAAATGTATGAAGATATAAATTTAAAATGAGATACGAAAACAGTTTTATTTGGAATACGTCAAAAAATAAAAGTTTGTTACATACTACTGGAAATTTTGAAATATATAAAAAAATAAAAATCTGTTACATATAAAAATTTAAATGCATTTGTCATATAGACTGGTGAAAGATACAAATGTATGAAGACATAAATTTAAAAGGAGATAAGAAAACAGTTTTATTTGAAATATGTCAAAAAATAAAAGTTTGTTACATACTACTGGAAATTTTGAAATATATAAAAAATAAAAGTTTGTTACATATAAATGGAAATTTCAATGTGTTTGTCATGTAGATTGGGATTGGGGCTCTAGGGGACCATTAGAGAAATATGTACAAGAAACAGGACTGTAGAAAGAAGATAGAGTGCAATACTTGCAAAAAAAATAAATTGAAAGGTATAAGTGTTTGCCTACACATCTCTATTTAAAAAAGTGGAATAATTGGGTTGATAAACAAAGCATGATGCGATCAATAGACTTACAGTGAGGGTACATATGAGACCTTTGGCTATTTTCTTGCGGCTGTTGTTTCATTGATGTCGTCGACGAATGTTATTTCATTGATGTCGTCGACGACTATTGGAATCCTGGCAACTGCCTGTTGCCTTTCGTCGGCAGCATGCTTCAATTCGCTTTCGAGCCATTCTTCAATGCAGCTTCTCATTGGGGCGACGTTCATCTCATTCTAGATTTTTATGTTGAAAAGATTGTTTTCTAATTCCCGGAAGTTGATAGAAAGATTACACAGAGTCTGATGAATTTCCTCATTCTGTACTGAATAGTTGACTAGCCAGTCATCGACGTGATCTTTATCATATTGAAGGATGTTATAAAAGTATTCCAGAGACAACACCTTAAACATAGCAACCTGTTTATCGAACTGTTTCCTAGTTAAGGGAAAGGAGTTTGCGATTAATTCAAGGTATTTGAAGTCGTTGGTCTTTCTGGCTAAGTTTATTCTTGACAGCCTTGTGAATAATTTATCTTTCTTCGATATGGCTTGTTCACATGAATGAAAAATGAGATGCAAGTTCTTCACTTTTTCTTTCCAACATGCATTCAATTGACCGATCCGGTTTTTGGATGGAATATCTTGTTGTGTTTTTTTTTTTTTTGTCATATTGTTGACAATGGTGCCAAAAGGAAGGACCATTTTTAAATAGAAATTTTCTTCATCTTTTAACTCCACCTGTAAATGTCCGAGAAAACTATATGCCTTGGTTCCAAGGGAAGTGATTGTTTGTGATGTTTTCCATGCCTCAATAACCAGTTCCATTCTTTTCTTGATATTATTCTCCACATATCCTCTACAGTATGCGAGGAGGGTGGATGATGCTTTTACATTGGCTGTAGGGGTGGCAGGCATGGCTATTGCCAAAGTATTGACAAGCAATGGCATAGGAATCAAATTCTCTTCCAATTCCTTGACCCAGTCCTTCAGTCTGGCATTCTTGGCCTCGATGCCTCCAATGAAATCATGAAGTGCATCTCCTCTCGCGTTGTAAAGTTGATAGAATTGGGACGGCCGCATGTTGGCAAGGTCAACCTCTGAATGAGATTTTCCTTTCTTATTTTTTACATCTTTTTTCTCAATTATCAATTTTTTGGATAGGCTATAAAAAACAACGCTCTAGAACACGAAGGATTCATCTTCGTCAAAAATCTTGGTATTGGATATGTCCATTGGACGACTATGCTAGATGGCATCTCTGGGATGATCAAGGTACCGGAGAATGTTATCCAGATCAATGTCAAATTCCATGTTCTCACTTTGAGTTTCCGGCTCTTTCGCATGTCCCACATTTTTTTTTCTCTTCTTGTCTACTGGAAGCTTGTGAGAACTATCAATTTTAGAGTGAGGAGGGTCATTATCTCCTCCTCCGTTTGAAGAACTCTGAGTTGCTTTGTTGTTGTGGTGGTTCGTTGAAGAAATGCTCTGGGATGTCATACTTTTTGGAGTGTTATTTGTCGATTGAACACTTTTGTCACCGGGGCCTTTCCCATGTTGCGTGTACAATTTAGTGCATCTTTGCACTGTGTATAGGTCGTTGACATCAGAAGAAGGAGCGTTACCACCACTGTCTCTGTTTTCGAGTAGGTGTTTTTTGAAAAAACAATCTCTGAGGCCAAGTGTTTGTAAATGTTTTCGAAAAATATTATCGGGGTCAAACCCTCTTATGCTTTCAGCATATCTCAGGTTGGAGATGCTAGAATGTCCTGCAAATTCATCAATTTTGTTGACGTTTTTCAACACAAACTCCCCTACTTTCCAAGGCAGAGGAATGAACTTTTTTTTTCTCTTCTTTTGTAACAGATGCAACCAGTAGTTGTATTGCCGTGCTACTTCTGCAACAAACATTTTTTCCATAATGTGACATGGAAGGACATCAGGTTTTTTCGTGGAGCCAAAAATTATTATCACAATGTAATTATCCAAATGTTCAAGTGTCCCCTTCATGTCCAAAAAACTAGTTTCTTGTTCAGATATGCGGGGACCATCTTCTCCTAACAACAAAACTTTGAAAACAAACACGAAGCCATTAAAAACCTCATAAAAATAGTGGGAAGCCTTGTGCTTCCACAAGGCCTGGTACCAGAACGTTACTGGGTCGAATTCCCAGTTGACATTCTTGGACAGAGACAATTGTGGAAACTAACAGAAATACGCTATTGCAAAAACTAAGTAGGGCGACATATAAAATTTCTTTTCCCTTTTGAAGCTTGACAATTGGGAACAAATTTCATGGGAAATTAACTTGCCCCAATAAAAAATGGCTTATTCGTTGATTGTGAAATACAAAATATAAAGAGCCATCCAAGAAACAGTTGTTGTGGACTCCTGTCCCATTATTCTTGTAAACAGCCAGGCAATTTCGTGGAATGGATTTCTAAATGAACTAACCTGCAAGCTCGTGATATCTTCAGGAACTAGAATCGGGTTTTCCAATAAATGGGGAAAGAGGTCCAACCCGTTATTATGATTTTCTAGGAACTATTTGCAATCTTCTCCTATGAACGTCAATGTTGGCTCCGACAATCTTAACATCTGGCAGAAGACCTGAAGTGACAAAGAAACAAAAGAGTGGTCCCACAATGGAATAATTCTTTTGTCTGAAATAAATTTATCAGTGCACCAAGAGACCAGGTGCTTACATTCAAAAACCTCAGGGACACAGCCTGCACGAGCAATCCCAGAGGTCCAATTTGCTTGGTTCTCTGTGACAGAGGTTGAGTAATAAGAATATTCTCTGGACCACTAGAAGTTCTGGTCCTCGAACTGCCATAGGTTTATGAGAACGTTGGTTTTCTCCAGATTATGGTTGAAATAAACAGTTAGAGCCGATAATTTAACTCTCCACTGAATATTGGTTAAATTATTATGAATGGCAAATCTCCTCGAGCCTTTCACTGATTAATGACAATCTGTATGGGTGGTGCATGATGAGTTGTTAGCAGTAGAGCTTACTTATTGCATATTTAGAAATGCGAAGGTGGCAGGTACGGTGAAGAGAAATTAAGGATTGGAGGTATTGTGAACATGCCAAGGCGACGAAGTGCGAACAACATTTCATGATTTTGAAATCAATGCTCGGAAGGGATAATATAACCCCCCGCAAATCTTGGCTTAATGTGTATTAATAGGAGATATCCTGTTAAGAACCAAATATCAATATAGCATAGAAAAACCTCAGAATAAGTACTCAATGCCTTGAAAAAGAGATAATTTTAGATAATAATCCTCTTCGAGGGGGCAACCTCCTTTGACCCCACATAAATGTTCAAGTACAAGATGATTCCAAATGAAAATGTCTCCTTGGTATATATAGGAGACTAGGGGGTATAATTACAACTAATGGAATAAAGCTGACATAAATAAAATAACATTACTAATGTAATATGC
>JZKD02S1672900.1:690982-707950 GCA_000966675.3 Picea glauca
CTAGGAGGTATAATTACAACTAATGGAATAAAGCCGACATAAATAAAATAACATTACTAATGTAATATGCCCCAATTAAGGGGTAATGAGCCAATATTAGGGCTTAACATATCCTCGAGCCTTTCTCCCATCAATGACAATCTATATGGTTCATGCATGATGAGTTGTTAGAATTAAATGTCAGTAATTGCATATTTAGAAAGAAGACATGTATATATATAAACAAATTTTTTTCTTTTATTATAGACAAGTGCGAAGGTCACGAATACGGGGGAGAGAAAGGAAAGAATGGAAAGGTCTGAAAAGCGATCGGACGAGATTCAAGAAAGGGTTACAGGGATACTAAGGAGAGGCGAGTGTTCCACGGTCAAATTTTATGTATCATAATTTTTTACTACAAAATGTGTAAAATGGAAGAGATCATGATGGGGCAGTTCAGCGGTTGGTTTGTATATTTGTGGAATTCCAGGAAAGTGGCTAAGTATGGAATAGGGAAACGGTTGGGCGGACTCATTCTCGGAAGCGAGGATTGAATTTTTCGTGAACGGACCAACCTGACGACGCGCAAATGACATTCCATGATGTTTGAAATTAATGCTTGATAATTGCATGCCTAGAAATAAGATCTTATATATAATTGGCAATTGCTAATTTCAAAGGGGCGTGGGCATAGAAAATAGTGATTAGGAACTTAATATTTCTTGAACCCGCCAAACCGACGATCCACCAAAGAAATATGAAGAAATGGAAAAGTATGGAAATAGGACAAACATGCTTCAAAATGGGGTGACAATAGTTCCACAGAAGACGTGAGGACCCAATGATTAAATTGTATTTCTCGGAAGTTTTCAATGTAAAATGTATACCATGGAAGAGGGCATGATAGGTAGACCATAATACAGAAGAGGGTATGATCTGATTCTGGTTGTAAATTTGTATATCACAGAAGTGACAGTACTATTCGCAGGTCATGGAAAAATAGAAGTCTAATATACAGCCCACCTACTGGGAATTCATGGTCAGAGAAGTGTCTGGGTATGGAATGGGGAAGCGGTTGGTCAGTGTCGCGATATAAGAGCACAAGTGCAAGTGCGAACCCACAAGTCTGTCCATGCACGCAACTAGACATATTCAAAAAAATGAATAAATGACGAGAAAGAGAAAGTTCATGGAAAAGAGAAATGGATATTTGGCCAAGTATAGAAGATGGAAAAGAAGGGCCAATATATTCACATATGTAACAAATTTGTATATTGTGGAAGTGACGGTACTGTTCGCAGGTCATGGAACAATAGAAGTCCAATCTAGAGCCCACCTACCGGGAATCTATAGTCAGAGAAGTGTTTGGGTATGGAATGGGGAAGAAGTCGGTCGGTGTCGCGATATAAGAGCACAAGTGCAAGCGTGAACCCGCAAGTCCATCCACGTGCGCAGCCATAAATTTTTGAAAAAATGAATAAGTGACGAGAAAGATAAAGTTCAGGGAAAAGAGAAACGGATATTTGGCCAAGTATAGAAGACGGAAAAGAAGGGCCAATATATTCACATATGTAACAGATATCCCATTTTCCTTCCAAGATCTATACTTGGAAAGAAGTGCGATGTTGGTGGGCCCAAAAAACAATGACTAGGAATACGATCCTTGAGTTTACTTGGTTCTTGGTTGTATGCTTCATCTGTCAATTTGTATATCGTAGAACTCCGAGTCATTTTTTTATCCAGCCAACCACAAGTCCGGCTATCAATTTGTATAGTGCGGAACTCTGGGTGTTGTTTGTAGGACACAGAACTATAGAGGAAATGATTTTCCCTTTAATATAGCTTTTGTGATGCAAATGTGGTATGGCTCGTTTTAGCACTTTTCCATTCGTAAACAATGGAAATCTTGAGCCCACCAGCCCTGGAGCCTGTGTGTCAATTTGTATATCGTGGAGCTCCAAATTCTATTTGGAGGTCACGAAAAAATAGAAGTGCAATGTTGAGCCAGCCAGCGTGCAAGTCCACCTGTCAATTTGTATATCGCAGAACTTTGGGTTCTACTTGTAGGACAGGAAACAATAGAGGGCCAATTTAGAGAAAGTGGAAGCACTCGGTGGAAACGTGTGAATCCGCCAAGCCATGCAACAAGTCATTTTCGGAAAAAAAATGATTAAGTAACCAAGAAGAGAAACTACAGGGGATAAAAGAGTGGGAAAATAGAAATGCGGTTGGCAGTTTTCATAAGCGAGAATTGGTTTCAAAGAAGTGCCGTTGTTGCAAAACCATCATTTTCTACTAATTGTCAGCAAATGTTTTGTTGAAGATTAGATTTTATTGCAACCTGTGCATGTAAGTATGTTCTTGATACATTCTTCCATGACTGTAACATATTAACTTAAGTATTAAACTTCATTTTCTACTAATTGTCAGCAAATGCTTTGTTGAAAATTAGATTTTATTGGAAAGTGTGGGTGTAAGTGTGTTCTTGATACATTCTTCCATGACTGTAACATATTAACTTAAGTATTAAACTTCTTGCATTATGGGTTGTTAGCATTAAAACTTAATAACTGCATGTCTAGAAACAAGAATGACGATTTTGATACAAGATTGTACATTGGTATTGCTATGTTCTATCTGCATTACGAATAGAATTGAGCATTGGTTTGAAATTGTATGCAATCCATTTTTTGTTTGCATAAAATTCTGGTGGATTGACACAATACATTGTCATATAATTGTTATATGTTCCATCATAGAAAAAATAACCTAAGTAAACACAATATCAAAGAACTACGATACCACCAAACCATGCCAATGAGAATCAGCGTTAAATCCAACAACGAAGACTCCAAGGAATTTTTTTTTAATAACAAATCCATTAAAAAAAAAAAACACCGAGTATTGTACATCTATCCTTAGAAATTGGACCCAGTTCTTCGGGCCAAAACATTGAATGTATCTGCCACAAACACAGGCACGGGATCTGCAGTATGCAGGATCCTTGCAGTTTTATCCTTGATGAATCATCATGTGATAAAATTGATAGTTTTCATAAGATTCCCGTGAGGAAGAAGACGAAAAATGTTGCGGGGAAAATGGAATAGCCCTTAACTAAAATTTAGGACACAACTAGAAACTGCCTCTGCACAGTTGAAAAAACATCAGGGACACAGGTTGCACGTGCAATTCCAGAGGCCCAAATTAGTCCATTATGGGTGGAAGGAGATGAATAGTAGAAATATGCCTTGCAGTAGTGAGAGTTATGGACCTGATTCCCAAAGATGTTAATTGTATATCTAGAGAATAGGACAGTAGTCCCGCAAGTGAATAATTTGTTGGCTTGAAATATATCTCTAGGAGCATCAACATATCATTTCTTTACAATGAAACTCTTCCGCCCAGAACAGACTAATTTGGACCTTTGGAATTCCTACTTTCGCGCTGTAAAGCGGCTATTGTGTTCAACGTCGATTTCTTTTCTGAAACTCCTTTTGGTGTTTTCAGGACCGCCATCATTGAGCCGGGAAGTTCCGCCCATTATGGTTGATTTCAATTTGGGTGCAGGAGTGGGAACAGTATTTGCATTGCCATCATCCATTGTCGTATCATCGACCATTAGATCATCTTCTTCCGGCTCGGAATCCATGACATCAACCTTTGCGCCAGCCATCAATGCAACTGGGAAGGTTCTCTAAGCAGGTAGGGTTGCATTGGAATTCTTTGGCTTGAAATATATCTCTCAGTGTACCAAGGGACCATCTCCTTTTCTTCTCCTGGGTGGAGGGAGATGAGTAGTAAGAATATGACCTAGAATGGTGGAACCTCTAGCCATTATGCCCGAATGTGTTTACTATATCTGGACAGAACTGCTACCACAAGTTAATGAGAATTTCCGTTTTCTCAAGACGATGTTTGAAATGAAAATTGGGGAGGGATAATATAACCCTCCACAAATTATGGTTTAATGTGTATCAATGGAATATCTCCTCGAGCCTTTCGCTGATCAATGACAATCTCCAGTGTTCGTGCAGAATGAGTTGTTACCATTAAAGCTCACTAATTTCATATTTAGAAAAAAGTATGAAGGTCGCGGTGACGGAGAAGAGAGATTAAAAATTAGAAATTTCTTAAAGGTGCCAACCCATCTGTGCACAAAAACAGATTGCATCATGTTTTAAATGAATACTTGGAAAGGATAACATACTTCTGCACAAATCTTTGTTTAATTCGTAGTAATGAAAAATCTTCTCTGACCTTCCGGAAATTAATGACAATCTTAACGGTTCCTTCAGGATGAACTACTAGCATTAAAGCTTAATTATTGAATATCTAGAAACAAGTACAAAGGTAGCGGTGATGGCGAATTGAGACGAAGCATTGTACATTTTGTGCACCTGCCAACCTGCGAAACAGATTCCAAGAAATGCCCAAGTATGGAAAGTGGTCGGGCGGGTTATAAAAGAAAAAGGGTAGAATATATACCCAAGAGACATGAAGGGCTGATGGTCATATTGCATCTCAGTGACAAATATCAGTCGTCAATTTGTATGTCGCTGAATTTAAGCTGTTGTTTGTGCATAGGGGGACAACGAAAGCGCAATGTTGAGAGGGAAATTTGTATATTGATGAACTTCGGGTTCTGTATATAAAAGCATGAGACATTGGGAAAAAGGACCAAGTAAACAGAAAGTGAAAGCATACGAGATGAAGGGGAATTTGTTTGCTAATTTGTAAGTCGCGGAAGCCCGGGAGCTAGTTGCAGGCAGCAGAACAATGGAAACACAATGTTAAACCCGCCTATGCAAGAACCCGCGATTCAAAAAGTTTGTTCAATATGAAACGGGGAAGCGATCGGTCGGGCTGGTGATATAAAAGTAACAATGGAAATTTGAAGACGTGAATCCCCTAAATCCATCACCTAGGCATTTTCTGAAAAACGAGTAAGTAAAGAAAGGGAAAGCAGAGAGAAAAGAGAAAGCGGATGGCAATTTTCGAAAGAGGGAATTGGTCTTAACAGTAACTATGGAGTGAATTAAACATGTTAACAAGTTCTTCAATCAAGGAATCGATACAACGAGCGATGTTTATAGTTTCCAGGAGTTGTTTGTATAAGAGAAGCATCGAAAAGTTACAAGACAATCATTTTTTGGATGTTTAAGTAAAGTTTCTATATTGTTAGCTTCACCGCAAGTATAACAATGAATAATTTGAATTTTAACGTCCTCTCTTTCATATGATTGTTCCATTACACTTCGCATAGTGCATATTCTTTTATTTCAATTCATTTGCTAATTTGTGGGTTATGGAAATCAGGGTGTTGTTTGCAAGTGGCGGAATAATGGAAACGCAATATTGAACCTGCCTATCCGGTAACTCGCCTATTCAAAAAACCGTGAGACAAAAATTTTGTACAATATGAAACGGGGAAGCCATCGGTCGGGCTGGTGATATAAAAGTTAGTGAAATCTAAAGACGTGAATCCACCAACTTCTACACCTAGAAATTTTTCGAAAAACGAGTAATACACACTAAATATGTACTATAAAGTATGAACATGAGATTTTATAGAGAATGTACGAATCCCGCATTCCATACTTAGCCACTTTTTGGATCGCGGGTTCTCGAGATGGCAGGCTCAAAATCGAGCCTCTATTGTTCTGTGGCCTACAAATAGCACCCATAATTCTGCGATATACAAATTGACAAGCAGAGCTGTGGGCTAGCTCGGTCAACATTGCACTCCTTTTGTTTCATGTCATACAAAAAGCACTCGGAGTTCCATGATATACAAATTGACAGATGGACTCTAGGGCTGGTAGCCTCAAGAGTGTGATTGTTTACGGATGGTAATCCCTATTAACTATTTAACATTATCTAAAAACATTATTTTCAATACAAAATTATTATTATTAAATATTGATATTGTACAATTTAATTAGACAAGAAGGTTTGTACAATATGAAATGGGGAAGCGGTCGGTCGGGCTAGTGATATAAAAGTAAGTGAAATCTGAAGACGTGAATCTGCCAACTTCCTTACCAAGAAATTTTCCGAAAAAACGAGCAACACATAATATGTACTTTTAGAAAGTACAGACATGATCTTTTATAGAGCATGTACTGATCCCGCATTCCATACTTAGCAACTCTTTGGATCACGGGTTCTCGGGCTGGAGGGCTCAAAATTGGGCCTCTATTGTTCTATGTGCTACAAATATCACCCAAGAGTTCTGCGATATGCAAATTGACAAGCGGACTTGCGGGCTGGCTGGCTCAACGTTGCATTTCTATTGTTTTGTGTCCTTCAAACAACACTCAGAGTTCCGCCATATACAAATTGACAGGTAGACTCTAGGGCTGGTGGGCTCAAGCTTGCGATTGTTTACAGATGGTGATCCCTATCAACTATCTAACACTACCTAAAAACATTATTTTCAATACTAAAGTATTAATATTAAATATTGATATTGTACAATTTAATTACATAAAATTATTAAAGGATGTTAAATATCTTATTTCAAAGAAAAACCCGTGTATTCGAAAACTTGCATTCCAAAAATTTTGTATAATATGAAACGGGGAAGAGGTTGGTCGGGCTGGTGATATAAAAATGGGTGGAAATTTGAACACGTGTATCCATCAAGTTCCGCACCTAGAAATTTTCCCAAGAAACAAGTAATACATACTAAATATGTACTTTTATAAAGTATGGGCATGCAATTTTATAGAGCATGTACAAATCCCTCATTCCATACTTAGCCACTTTATGGATCGTGGGTTCTCGGGCTGGCGGGCTCAAAATTGGGCCTCTGTTGTTTTGTGCCCTACAAATAGCACCCACAATTATGCGATATACAAATTGACAAGCAGACTTGCGTACTATTTGAATTTTAAGGGCCTTGTGTTGATCTGATAGCACAATTGGACTTGGGCCAATTTATATTCGTTTATTACAATATCAAAAGGGGAAGCGGTCGATCAGGCTGGTGATATAAAAGTAAGTGAAATATGAAGTCATGAATTCGCCAACTTCTGCAGCTAGAAGTTTTCCAAAAAATGAGTAATACATACTAAGTATGTACTCTTATAAGGTATGGACATGATATTTTTATAGAGCATGTACGAATATCGCATTCCATACTTGGCCACATTTTGGATCGCGGGTTCTCGGTCTGGTGGGCTCAAAATTGGGCCTCTATTGCTCTGTATCCTACAAATGGCACCCAGATTCCTGCGATATACAAATTGATAGGCGAACTTGTGGATTGGCTGGTTCAACATTGCACTTCTATTGTTTCATGTCTTCCAAACAACACTCGGAGGAAACAAGTAATACATACTAAATATGTACTTTTATAAACTATGGACATGAGATTTTATAGAGCATGTACAGATCCCTCATGCCATACTTAGCCACTTTTTGGATCACGGATTCCCGAGTTGGCTGGATCAAAATTGGGCCTCTGTTGTTCTGTGCCCTACAAATAGCACCCAGAGTTCCACGATATACAAATTAAAAAGCATAATTGCGGGCTATTTGAATTTTAAGGGTCTCATGTTGATGTGATAGCACAATTAGACTCGGGCTAGTTTATATTTGTTTATTACAATATCAAATGGGGAAGTAGTCAGTCAGGCTGGTGATATAAAAGTAAGTAAAATCTAAAGTCGTGAATCTGCCAACTTCTGCACCTAGAAGTTTTCCGAAAAACAAGTAATTCATACTAAGTATGTACTCTTATAAAGTATGGACATGATATTTTTATAGATCATGTACGGATCCTGCATTCCATACTTGGAAGCTTTTTGGATCGCGGGTTCTCGGGCTAGAGGGCTCAAAATTGGGCCTCTATTATTCTGTGCCCTACCAATAGCACCCAGCATTCCGCAATATACAAATTGACAAGCAGACCTGCGGGTTGGCTAGATCAACATTGAACTTCTATTGTTTCGTGTCCTCCAAACAACACTTGGAGTTCTGTGATATACAAATTGATAGACGGACTCCAGGGCTGGCGGGCTCAAAATTTCCATTGTTTATGGATGGTAATCCCTATCAACTATCTAACATTATCTAAAAACATTATTTTTAATACTAAATTATTAATATTAAATATTGATATTGCACAATTTAATTAGACAAAAAAGTTTATACAATTTGAAACGGGGAAGCAGTGGGTTGGGCTGGTGATATAAAAGTAAGTGGAAATCTGAACACGTGCATCCACCAACTTCCATACCTAGAAATTTTCCAAGAAATGAGCAATACATACTAAACATGTACTTTTATAAATTATGAACATGAGATTTTATAGAGCATGTACGGATCCTTCATTCCATACTTAGCCACTTTTTGGATCATGGGTTCTCGATTTGGTGGGCTCAAAATTGAGCCGCTATTGTTCCATGTCCTACAAATAGCACCCAAAGTTCCGTGATATAAAAATTTACAGGCGAAATTGTGGACTATCTGGCTCAGCATTGCATTTTTATTGTCCCATGTCCTCCAAACAACACTCAGATTTCCGTGACATACAAATTGACAGAAGGACTCCAGGAATGGTGGTCTCAAGATTGCGATTGTTTACGAATGGTAATCCTATCTAACATTATCTAAAAACATTATTTTCAAATACTAAATTATTAATATTAAATATTGATATTGTACAATTTAATTACATAAAATTATCAAAGGATGTTAAATCGCTTATTTTTTTAAAAATGAAGGAAACAAAAGAAAGCTTTTTAAAATTCTATCACCGCAAGCATAACAATGACCAATTTGAATTTTAAGAGCCTCTTGTTGATATGATAGCACAATTTCACTTTGTACAGTATATATTCGTTGATTTCAAATTATTCCAGGAGATTAATTTTTCCAAGTTCATCGATCAAGGAAAAATGCTAAAACAAACCACATACTACATTTACATCACAGCGCCATAGAAACTATCAGGCGGATTTGCGGGCTAGCTGGCAAAAAAATTCAATTCTATTGTTCTGTGTCCTCCGAACAACACTTAGAGTTCCGCGATATACAAATTGACAGATGAAGCATACAACCAAGAACCAACTAAACTCCAAACAGGCCGCAAGCAAGTTCCCACAAGGTTCCATAGAGCAGGACGCATCGACCTTTGCATCAAACAATTTGATATACAAAGAAAAGACATCACTGCATTCATTTTCTCTTACATCTGGTATATGTTCCCAGCAGAAAATAACCGGGGCCATGGGATATATGGGGTTTGCTGCCATGCTTCCCATTTTTGGACCGAACAATCTTATGCGCATGAAATCCCAAGTAGTTTGATATTTTTTTTCTCCCTTCTTCAGCCGATATGAAAATTTTTATTGTCCTCATTTAAGGTGAATTTGTTGTGTATCCAAAAGTCCCGCAACATGTAGACATTGCTTGCCTTTTTCTGTAGATATGTTTCATACGACAATTCTGCCAACTTAGGAAGCACATTTTGTAACAGAGGTTGCCTAACCGTACAATGCATGGTTGTGTTGCCCATGGTTAGGATGGAAACATTGAGGCAATGTCCATATATATATGGACATTTTTCACTGCATCGTAGACAATCAATCGTATCATCACTTATCAAAGTGGAGGCAGAAGCAGGAGAGTTGTATTTCGCACATACAGGTTCAAAGGGGGTTGAGTACGCATTGACTGCAACTAAAACACCTTCAACCTGGGAACGCGAGCATAGGAATTAATACATTGAACAATATAATACACAACTACACCCCCCCCCAACTTAAAAAAAATAAAAATAAATAAAACAAGACGCAAAACTTTGGTGAAGGCTATTTGTATAAGAAAAGTGAGGATGATTTTGTGGATGTATATGCACAAAATTTGTAGAACTAGCTACTTTCTTCAGATCATGTACTATATATTCTCGCAACTTTGTTACAAATGTTGTCTGGGCTGTCTGAAAGATCCTTTCTCTAACATCCATTTTCTTTGTTATATATTTGAAGAGCATAAGTGGAATCTTCCCTTTATGCAATTGCTTCTCCATTGATGAAAAAAAATTTGAATAGGTATCGAACAATTGCAACTGCAACATGGAACAATGCAATATTTGTGTAACTTACCCGAGATACATGCACATGCGAAAGTAAAGGACAAAAATGGATATGAAAAGAGGTACCATTTCCTTGTTGTTGTCTGACTCTCCATACTTTATATGGAGAATGTGTTGCAGGCCAAGTTTTCTCACCAGTGTGACAGCTACGCCAATCGTTCTAATTGGGTAAATATCAGTGCTCTGTGCAAGCTGGTTGATAGTCGCGTCAGGGATGAAATGATATTCTGAACAAACAGTGGAAATTTTTTCCACAATACTTGTTTCGTTGAGAGAAATAATTCGTTCAAAACCACCATGGTCATATAATGTTTCGGGCAATATATTAAAATTTGTAATGGATATCCCATTACCCGACGATATCTTTTATGCATGTTTCTAGACAAGTTGTGTAGGAATAGTCAGTGTCATTGTCATCATGGCCTCCTTGTCTGTTATGTCAACACGCATAATGGATCTAGTTTTGTTTTCCTTGTCCAAGTAGGTGCTATAGATGACCATTATGTCCCTGATGAACACTTGTCCAGTTCAACAGCTGTTCAAGCCCTCTATTGATAGTACTTTGGGTGTTACAACTCTAGACCTGGTGACAATTTTTGAATAGGAAAACTAAAGTGAATGGTAGTGTGCATTTTTTTTTTGTATTCTTCTTTCATTGGCATAAATCTACAAGTACACGCATAGCTTCTATGAACTATGGAGCCAGATTTTTGCAACCACACCTCTTAGTCTGCGGAACATGAGCTACATTCGATGTCTCCCTTGTACTTGATGATACTTCTTGTGAACTGCAAACCATGTATTGCAGATGACATCAACATATTCACCATGCCATAGATGAATATATAGCCAAGGATATTTGTTTGGTAAACATAGTAAGAAAAGAGCGTATGCATAATTACCTTTGGCCTTGTTGGTCTGTTGATGTCTAGGATGACTGATTGCTCATGCCCATGTCACTAGTCCAAATTTTTCTGATGCAAGCATGTGCAGATGAACATTAGGACTAAACAAGCATATGCATTGTATACTTTCCATCAGAAGGACTAAATAACCATAAAATTGTATGCATCTGATTTTTTTAAATGGAAAAATGTGTAACAGTAAACAGGGCGTGATGGTGGGGCACCACAGCCAATCTGTATATTGCAGACCCCCGGAAGCCAGGGGAGCAACTTGAACCTGCCAGCTCGACACCCGCAATCGACAAAGTGGGTAAGTATGGAATAAGGTAAAAGCGCAACCATAGATGTGAAACTGTTAGTCCACCAACCGACGCACCAAGGCATTTTCGGAAAGACCACTAAAAAGATAAATTAGAAAACAAAAGGGATAATAAAAAATGAAAAAGTAGAAATAGGGAGGGAAAAAAGGCCCATTGCTGCCAAGCCATCGTTTTGAAGTCTAATATTATATTCCCCCACCTGGTTTGCATATTTAATTTGCCAACACAGTTGGGATACCTTTTAGAAGATTGTACCACAGAACCCTCTGCTGTTGCACAAAACAATTCATCTTCCTGTCCAACCAACCTATTTTTTCCAAGGTAGAAATGCCAAATATGAAAGGGACATGAAGGCAAGTTAATATGAAGACAAACATGTAAAAGAAAGAGAAATAGGTCTATTTACCTACCAAAGAGTCCGTCGTCCTCTCCAACCATTATGTTTGTTTAAATGTAGCAATGCAGTGAAAACACAATGGACATGAAATAGGTTAGTATGTAGGAAGGCATGTAATGAAGATTAGACGTGTAAAATAAAGAGAAACAGGTCTATTTACCCGCCAAAGTGTCCATCGTCATCTCCAACCATTTTGTTTGTTTAAATGTAGCAATGCAGCAAAAACACAACAAACATGATGTAGGTTAGTATACAGGAAGTCGTGTAATGAAGATAAGTTACCATGTAGGAAGGTACACAACATATACATACAATAAACTAGGTGAACACATATATAGAGAATAAATGAAATAAAAAACAACGCAACATGAAATAACAGTACAAGCATGCACCTTTCTATATCCTCTTCAACCGATGCAGTCAAGACTCTGTCGTTTTGTCCAGTTATTTTGTTTGTTTGAATGTGGGAATGCACAAAATACAATGAACATGAATGGAAGCTTGTATGCACCAGAGAACAAGTAATATGTACATACAATAAAAGAGACTCAACGAATAGTCTAAAAGATAGGCAAAAACATGAACCTTTGCACTTCTCCATCCATAGTTGTAAATGTGTAATTTTTTTCCCTGCCCAAAATATATTACAAGCCACAAAATATCACGAAATTGCATGGTCGTAGCTAAACGATTTATGGTTTTCCGTGGAAAAGTATCCAGATATGCTTCCACCAATGGAAATACATGTTCTTTATCCTCTACACTAACTGTTGTTCCCACGATACATGATTTTGGTTTTCCGTGGCAAACTACCCAAATATGCTTCCGAACATCGAGATATAATTTTGCAGAATCTTTGTTGTACATATCATATCTCAAGTACAAGACAAATTGTATCGTGGGCACACCAGTCTATGTAGAGGACAAAGAGAATGTAATTTCATATGGGCACATCTAACCATACATGGTTTATAAATGTAGCCTGCATATGCTTTATTTTAACAAAAAATAGCGGATATTGCAATTTCACATGTAATTCTTGAATAATTTTTCATGCAACTATTTTCTTTCATGCCAGCACTGAAGCACCAGCAAAATCTCACAGCAGAATAGATATCGACCTCAGTAGACAAGGAAAATAACAAAACTACATTTCAACTCATGGGCATAGGGGATGAACACTGTAAAGCGCCCCAAAAACAATAATAATCCAAAAAAAAAAAAAACAACTCCAACCACCGACGTTGGACCCCAACCTTGCAAGACTGAATCAAACAAAAGAAAACAACAAGCACCAAACCAACAAGAAAGCACAAACAGGCCAAACTGTAGCCCCAAGGCCCCAAAGCGTAAACCCAAGCCAAACAAACACAACCAACAACCCAAAAACCAACAAACCAATGAACAAGCAACAACCATCGAACCAGTAAACACCATATGTATCTCCAACAATTACGAAACTGCAGCCAAAGCACAGAAGGAACCGAAAACATACGACGAGCATGCCACTAGAAATAAGCAAACATTATTACTTGCAAACTGCAAACAATGAACAACAAACAAGGAATAGAAAATGAAACTATGGCATGGAAACTTACTTTGAAATGATGAAAGGCAGAAGCGCAGGTCGAATCATGAACGAAACAACAACAAGCAGCAACCGATGAACCAGCGAAGAATAAGCACTCACTGAACCAATAAACAATGTATGTAGCTTCAACGATGATGAAATTGCATTGCAAAGGTAGAAGAAGGATGAAACATACAATGCCTATTCAACTGGCGGTGGACAACAATATTGTGCAAAATCACTGCAACATTGTATGAAACATTTTGAGGAAAAATGTACTCTGAGAAGCGTATTTAGAGAAACATTTAAGGTTGTCAGGTTGTCTAAGGACCTCGTGGTATGCAAACATTTAAGTTGTCAAGCCTATTGCAGGACCACGCGTCATGTAAACATTTAAGCTGTCAGGCCTATTCAAGCACCTCAAAAAAAGTGTCAATACATTTCAATACAAATACATGCGGCAAGAACGTTATAAACTTTGGAATTCTTGATCACTATAAAGCTTGGATATCAAAACATTTCAATATGATTAGTACAAATAAAAACTTAGGGATATATTCAGCTAGCAGAAAATGATAATACAAACATTCGAACTAATGCTAGCATTAATCCACCTTCAAGCAATACATAGGAAAAATATATGATTCAAAAAAACTGTATACGATAAAAAGTTTGGATATGTTTCCATATAAAACATTGGGAATAGTGAAGCCGACAATAAGACCTCCAATCTCTTATCCAATCAGATAAATACATATATGGTACTTTTTATTATATAAAAATCTATGTTTTTAGTTCCCTAGATCCAACAATAGGTATTATGCAAATATTTTTAGTCAAAGGACAAACTAATATGTAGTCAACGAATCATCAATCACTATAGTTCCTCTATGCCTACAAAAGGGACTAATAAATGGTGGGCATACTTTAATTTTAATGTGTTGGCTATACACTCTTTAAATTGATAAAATAAGGGCTTTGGATCATGGTTGTGGTCGAGAAGTAGCCTATAAAAATTGGTTGTCGATTAGATATATTGACACGTCTTTTTGTTTAGTTGGCCAACTCATTGCATAGTTTCTTTATTTTCAAAAAGTAACATTAAATTGCACGATGAAAACGGGATGGATTAATATTAATTTTTAGACCGGACCAACAACAAGTGGAACCGTTATGATGTTTTTCGAAATGTCATTGTAGATTGTAGTTTAGGAGGGTATGCAATGGGATTACCTTATTTGTACCAATTCATTATTATTAAAAACCAACTTGGAGATAGATTATGATAGGATGGAATGGATTTTTATTTTAGTAAAATTAACAAAAATCAAATTGGAGAAAGATTATGATGAGATGGGATGGATTTTTATTTTGATCAAATTAACTTGGAGAAAGATTATGATAGGATGAAATGGATTTTTGTTTTGGTAATGGATAAGTTATAGATTTTTATTTAGCATTAATAATAAAGAATAAACTTCTTTTTATTAAAAAAGAATTATTTTTTTTTGTTTAAAGTTAATTACGAAAGGCTTCTCTTTGGTTAAGGATATATATATCTAGTGGTTAGGCCTACTATATCTTATATTCATGAAAGATACAATGAATCTAACTAAAGGAATACCCCTTCATGAGAATGAAGTCTAGACACTAGTGAATGATCATTTTGATGATGATTCTTTTTAATAATTTTGGAATATCAAACTCTTTGGGTAAAAATTATGGATTACCTAAACATATTTTATATTTTTTCAATTTTCTAAAAGACAATGTTATAGAAGAAGCCAAAAATCCATCCCTAACATCTTGGCCTCATTAAACTATTCTTCTATTCAATATATGTTCAGGTACTTGGGATTTTTTTTTTTTTTTTCTAAGCATCTTGTGGTATAAAGGGTGAAAGAAGATTATTTATATGATAAGTTTGCATGCAGATTATTTTTACGACATATTTATTATATCATTCTTGTTGCATCCCCTCTTCTAATTCATTTTATGAAAGATTAGAAAAGGACCTTAATAAATTTTTATAAGCAAGAGTGACAATATAAAGGGCCTTCATGAAATCAACTCATATCTTTAACAAGCTACAAGATTTTCATGGCTTTGGTATTATTAAATCACTCCTCTAAGTTAGGAACCTAAAGCTAGCGGTTTAGAATCAGAACAAAAACTAGAAAATGAAAAATAGTAAGAAAGATACTTTTAATCTCAATTGATTATATTTTTCAAAGAGTGAGAGGGGATCATAGTTTGAAGTTCTTCATTATGATAGGCTTCTAAAAGTTACAACATTGATAAATTGTATTACTAATATGGAGAGATTTTTAAAGTAGTAGAAATAATAATATTTTAAGAAAATGATGTTTTCAATTACCACGTTGAGATGTCATGTTGCTATTTGGTCAAAACAATTTAGGGAAAATAAGATCACCATAGTGTGGATAGGATAAGAGCTTGGAATAAAATGATGTCCATATTCTAAGATAAATTCTCTCTAGTTTATTAGATATAATTTTTTTTCACATACGAAAGGTTCATAAGCTGAATGAATGTAGCACATTGGAAACAAATAGAGGTTATAATCTACGTGGATTCTAAAGTACACATTATAACTATAGTTCTTATTAAAACAAAATTTATTGCTACATGTTGGAGATAAAGGTTAAAAATTATTTAAATTCCCATATATGGGTGAGTGCAAGCTAATGATGGTCTCTCATGACGCGTCAGTGGTAATGCAAACCTAGAAAAACAACAATTTGTTAACTTGGAGGGATTATTCAAGGTACTTTTACAATGAACTTGAATATGTTGTAAGAATATGAAACGTAGGAAATTGAATTAGATTTCTGAATATACAACTTTTATTCATATAAATTGTGAATAACTTGTGAAATTTGATATTTTCTAACAGTGGTACATTTTATTTTTTCAACAAAATATAATGTATATATATTTATTTTTCTTTGTACAGGTTTTGATTACCTTAATGATGGAATTTCGTTCCAAAAAATTGTATACTTGTAGAGAACCTGTTTTTCTTGTGCCATGTATTTTTGTAAATTTATAATATTTATTTTATAATTTTTTTTAAATTATCAAAGTCAACATACCCTTAAAATTACAACGCCTTTCGTTCATGCAGAATAAGAGGGTCTTGACATGATCAAAAAACATTTTTTGTTTTAGATCATAGATTTTGGTCTCCTATAGTGCCACATATAACTCATTCAAGAAATGGTTAAGCCAACACAAAGTTATAGCAAGAATAAGAGAGGTATGTATTCTAGGATTTTGATATACGCAAAGATAAAAATATATTAAAAATAGTAAACAATATTAATTTTTTTGTAAATTATGTATTTGTAATATGCATGGCCGACTCTATCTACGTTTTTAGTTTTGTCAACAACTGAATTTTTTAGCCTATAGAAAAATAATGTCAAACAAAGAGATATAGAGAGGTATTCACAAAAATTGAGGTTTTTATCAATTTGCAGACTGAACTACTAGGTTTTTCATCCCAAACCTAAATCCAAGGCAACCAAATCAACATACATGTTGTCAATCCTTCTCAAAAAAATTTGAATTCAAAATAGCATGCACACGTTCTTAATAGTGTGCACGCGCTATAGGAATGTGCACGCATTCTTAAGAGCATACACACCCTCTTATAAGTTATTGTTTCTTTG
>JZKD02S1672900.1:718465-731307 GCA_000966675.3 Picea glauca
CTATCTTCCTCTATCCGCCCTCACATTTTATCTCTTCCTCTCTCTCCACCCCCCCTCTCTATCTTCCTCTCTCTGACTCTCACACTCTCATACAACCTCTCTCTACCCCCTCTCTATGTATTCCTCTCCCTCCCTCTCAAACTCTCACACATTATATATAGTTTGGTACATCACAAGGAAAGAAATGGCCTTGACCTAGACACATCAAGACCTAGACCTAGACCTAGACATAAAAATACCTAAACATGGAAAGGCATGGCAAGACCTAGACCTAGACCTAGAGCATAGACCATGACCTAGACCTATATGATGACCATTATGTAGTCCATGACATAGACCTAGAGTTATACCTAGACCATGACCTAGACCACAACATAGACCTAGAGCTAGAGCTAGACCATGACCTAGACCATGACCTAGACCTATACCATGAGAATGTACATGACCATGACCTAGAACATGAAATAGAGATTTACCTAGACCATGAAATAGACCCCCTTAGCTCCATATAAGCCTATGAATAACCTATACTCAACCCTTAACCCCCTCCACACTCAAGCCCTAAGTGCACTATGCATATACCTCTTGTTAAAGGGCCCACAACCCTTGCACCCAAATCTTAGTGCTCTAACCATTTCTCCATGCTTTAAAAAAATTTCAATCCTAACCCCTTAGTTTGGGTGCTCATCCTTTCCCTGCATGAACATGTGTGTGTTTCTAGAATGCACACGCGCTTTTAATGTGTGATCGTTCTAGGAACGCACACGTGTTACTACTGGGAATTTTTATGTGCTAAGCACACTCATCAACCCATTATACCTCAAAGGGAAGTCATGGAATGGAATGGTATGACAATTGATCGAGGTGGATATCGGTGGCCACCGGCCACCCACGTTTTCCAACTAGCTCAAAATAGTTTTCTGACAATTTTGGAAATTTACTATTTTTAGCAGTTTTTAACTTCCGGGGCCATTTTGAGGTCCTAAATGATGTTTTTTTGGGAAAATAGGTTTGCAATATGTAAGTTCTTTTAATATTGTGCCTAAAATGAATCTCCTCTATGATACCTTTCCAACGGGCTATCATATGCCTAAAACAGAGATCGTATGCAAAAGTTACGACACCGGGAAGTTGATGTACTAACTTACCCAAACGAGGCCCACATGACTTTTGGCGCTTCATCTCCTAGGGTTAGGTTTTGGATGTCTAGGGTTTTTGACATTCCTACTTATTGTAAAAAGGCCTTCAGAGCCTCATTGTAAATCATCTTCTTGTGAATAAGCACAGTCGTCACATCTCTTATCAGAGATAAGCCGCCACCATTCCAGCAAGCTTGTTTCCACTGCATTTTACAATTTCAGCTTATTTCGTTATTGAATAGAAACCCAGTTTTATTGTATCTTTGTTTTTTTGTGTTAAGCAGCTATTAATAATCTATAGTCATTTCATTCTACTCATAAAATCCGGATCAGTGGTATCAGAGTTGTATGCTCCTTGTCGTCTTAATGCATGTCCCCAATGAGGTCGGAGTACAAAGAGTTGGGTCTCAAGCTTGTTTCTCTTGAGGACAAAAGATCTCACACGCCCAAGTGACCTCTCATGGTAGGAGAAAATAAATATGACGGGATAGGAGATCCTTTCAAACTGTTGATTGAGGAATCCCTCATGCAATAGAAGAGCGAGATGATGGATAGTTTCGCGCAAATCCTTCGACGACTACCAACAAGCGATGCATCTTCTTCGAGAGGAGGAGTCGCCCCCTTCAAGGTACAAATAAACTTTTTCCTATACTTAAATGTCAGATAGATACAGATGTTGTAGACAAATGGTTGAATCTACTAGAAGGGTATTTTTTTGTCCATAACTTTTCAAATAAAGAAAATATTACTTTTGCGCTCCTCAAAGTCGTTCCCCATGTCAAAGGTTGGTGGGAAACTTTATGTGAGCAAAAGGAAACCAAGGAACCCTAATTATTTACAGTCAAGGCCACCTAGGAATCCTTCAGGGATGATATTAAGGAACAATACTACCCTGTCGAAATTTATGACGACCTGTATACCAAATGGACTACACTGCGGCAAGAAAGAGACCAAGCAATGCTAGATTTCACAAATATCTTCCATACCTTGTGCACCAAGATGGGTATCAAAGATTCAGAGAGAAATATGGTGATCAAGTATCGTGGTGATCTACATAGATACATCCAGATCCAAATGGAATTTCTAGACATCTCATCCTTGGGCGTGGCCTACCGATATGTCGTCCAAATCGAGCAGAAGCTCAAACAAAAGACGCGGCAATTTGGGCCTGGGAACCCCTCACAACAAAAGTCAGTAAAGGGGGACACCAACCCACATAAAAAAGGACAGAGAAAATATGGACAGTATCAAGACAACCAGTCCAAGCCACAAGAAAATAAGGACACCAGAAAGACAAAGAAAGATACCGAGAAGTGGTGCGACTTCCATAAGAGGCCTTAGCATAACACTGCTGACTGCCGCTCAAAGCAGTCATTGGTGACCGAAGTGAAAGCCTCTAAATTAGATGTGGATTTTGACTCTGAGATAGAACCAGAAAGGGGAATATGGATCATTGATGTGAAACCTAGTGCCACCATTGCTACCACCAAGCTCCAGCCTGGTGAACCAGATGAGCCAGAAGAAGGAGAGCGCCTCTTCCATTCACAGATGTGGGTAAAAGAAACCCCACTGCACTTCATCATTGATAGTAGTAGCCAGAAGAACCTCATCTCAGCAGAGGTCATCAAGCGGCTGGCCCTACCGACAATGCCGAACCCACAACCCTACACCATTAGATGGCTCTGCCAAGGAAGCAATCTCTGCATCAGCCAACAGTGTCAACTGTCATACTACATCAAGCCCTTCAAAGATGAGGTATTGTGTGATGTTTCTCCTCTCAAAGTTTGTGATGTTCTTTTGGGCCAACCTTATTTATGGAAATGTCATGCTGTATATGAGTCTAGGCCTTGTAGTGTTATTATTACTTTGAATAGGAAATTGTACAAGATACCCGAGGCAGTCCCACCCAGTGTTATTTCCTTGATCTCTACTAAGCAATGCAGGAAGGTCATCTCTCATATGGGGAAGTTTGTCTTCTTCATGATTCACTCTTAGAATAAGCGAAATATCACAGACACATCCAGGGTCTCTGTGGCCAACCTCTCCACATAGCAGAAGCAAGTAGGCAAGGTCGTGGAAGAATACTCAGATATCTTCTCCTCACCTACCGGGGTACCTTTTCAAAACCAAGTCAAGCACCCCATCGATTTGACCCCCGACGCACCGCTTCCCAATGGGTCAATCTATCGTTGCTCTTTGTTAGAGAATGAGGAGATAAAGCAACAGATCCAAGAGCTTCTCCACAAAGGGCACATCTGTCCTAGATCATCACCTTGTGGGAGCCCAATCATGCTGGTACAGAAGAAAGATGGAACCTAGCAACTCTGCATTGATTACCGGGATTTGAATAAGATCAAAGTCAGAAACCGATACCCGATTCTTCGAATCGATGACCTCCTTGATCAACTCTCTGGGGACAAATACTTTAGTAAGATTTATCTAAAGTCTGGCTACCACCAGGTCCCGATAGAATAGACAGGGGTATGGAATACCGCCTTCAAGTCAAAGGAAGGCCTTTTTGAATGGTTGGTCATGCCCTTTGGTTTGATAAATGCGCCAACCACTTTCATGATGTTGATGGATGATATCCTACGAACATTCACCAATAATTTTGTAGTGGTGTATCTTGATGACATTCTCATTTACAGCAAGACTTGGGTTGAACACTTGCAACATATTCAACAGGTTCTGCACACCCTGTGACAACACAAGCTATATGCCAACTTGGAAAAATGCTCCTTCGGCATGGACAGGGTCCATTACCTGGGCTACATCATTGATCAGCATGGCGTATATGTGGATCCAGCCAAGATCCAAGTCATCTGTGACTAGCCAGCCCCAACCACACTCACCGAGCTTCAGAGCTTCTTGGGCCTTGCCAATTTCTACCGCAGGTTTGTGTTGGGATTCTCCCATATTGCATGGGCTCTCAGCCAAATAACCAGGGGTGGTGGTAAGGATAAATTTGCATGGGGGAGGTCCCAACAATAAGCGTTCGATGATTTGAAGAAGCGCTTGTGCTCATCCCCAGCACTTTCACTCCTAGACCTGCAACAACCCTTTGAGATCGAGACAGATGCTTTTGATTATGCTGTGGGTGTCGTTCTCACTCAGCATGACCACCCCATGGCTTATCATAGTGAGACACTATTAGATGTTGTCTATAAGTACCCTACTTACGACAAAGAAATGTACTCCATTGTGCAAGCCTGCCGCCAGTGGAGACACTACATTCTTGGGAAGGAGACAATCATCCACACTGATCATAATCCATTGCAGTTCATGCAGACAAAAGGAAAATTGTAGAATGACTGCCATCAAAAGTGGTCCACATACTTCAAGAAATTCCACCTCAACATCAAGTATAAAATAGGAAGCACCAATGGCATCGTTGATTGCCTCAGCAGACTGCCAGTTGCAAATGCTAGACTCTCGCAGCCATGAGACCTCTGAATGGTCCCAACTCTACAAGACAGACCCAGACTTTACCACCACCTACCAAATGTTGGGGGAAAAAGAAATTGTCGAAAATTTCCATATTCAGGATGGGTTGTTGTGTCGTATGGGCCATATCTCTGTTCCATCAAGAGAGCAAGCGAAGCTAATTTGGGAAGCCCACTATAGTCAGGTGGTAGGACACTTCGGTGTCGAAAAGACAGTGGTGATGCTACATAAACATTTATACTGATCGAAACTTTGACAAGAGGTCAACAAGTATATCAGGTCTTGCATTGCCTATGCGATTGCCAAATCGACCACTAAGAAACAAGGCATGTACACCCCTCTTCCTACTCCTGATAGGCCATGGGAATCCATCTCAATGGACTATATGTTGGGCCTCCCATCCACCAAGCAAGGAAATGACTATGTTTTTGTGGTTGTTGATCGATTTTCTAAGATGGCGATTTTGGTTGCCTGCAAAAAGAACATCACAGCAGAGGCCACTACCAAGCTCTTATTTGAATGAATCTGGGTACATTTTGGAATCCCACAAACCATTTTCTCAGATCAGGACATTCAATTTCTCAGCACATTCTGGTCAAGCCTCTAGTCACTGCTAGACACCAAGCTCACCAAATCCATGACCTTCCACCCTCAGACAGATGACCAAACTGAGGTCGTAAATCGAATTATTGTGCATATCCTTCACATTTATAACTCACATCACCCTCGCACATGGGATGAGAGTCTTCCCTATGTCTAGCATAGCTACAACCGAGCCCTGCATAGCTCAACCAACCACAACCCCTTTCAGGTGGGGTTGGGATTCCAACCATTGGGTCCCATAGATGTTGCAATTCCCCTTGCAATCACCTCAACCAACTCATCTCCTGCTTCAACTAAAGATGAAAAAGCCACCCATTTCATTGAGCGAATCTAGCACATTCGCCAATAGGTTCAGGATATCCTACAGAAGTCCAATGAAGAGTACAAACAACACCATGATCAACATAGAGTACCACATAAGTTTCAAGTGGAGGACAAAGTTTGGTTTCACTTGCAAAAAGAATGCCTTACAGGACCCCATCGAAAGCTCTGCCCACCCCGTTATGGGTTGTACACCATCACCAAGGCCATGGGGGATAATGATTTTCATCTCAACATTCCTCCTTTCCTTGGCCTGCACCCAATGTTTAACATGGATCTCCTTCGCCCTTATTTCCCACCGTTATTGTACACCTCAGGAGTAGCATAACAACTGATACCAACTGAGCTCAACCCTGACTGCATACAATAGGAATCCAATGATCAGATTGTGGACACACATATAAAGGGCACTCGACAACAAAGGATCCAACTTTATCGAGTCGTCAAAGCAGGGCAACTCCTGCACCAAGGCAAGTGTCTCACCCGGGGCCAAATTCAACAGAAATTTCTTCATCTGATGGGGGACCTCAATGAAATGGATACCATTCTTCCTAAGGAGGGAGGATTGATCTAGGTGGATATCGGTGGCCACCCACCTCTTCCAATTGGCTCAAAACAGTTTTCTGGTAATTTTGGAAAATTATTATTTTTAATAGTTTTTAACTTCCGGGGCCATTTTGAAGCCCTAAATGATGTTTTTTGGGATCATAGGTTTGACATTTGTAAGTTCCTTTGATATTTCTCCTAAAATGAATCTCCTCGACGATACCTTTCCAACGGGCTATCATACGCCTAAAACGGAGATCGTATGCAAAAGTTACGACCCCGGGAAGTTGATGTAGTAACTTACCCAAACGGGGCCCACATGACTTTTGGCGCTTCATCTCTTAGGGTTAGGTTTTTGGATGTCTAGGGTTTTTGACATTCCTTCTTATTGTAAAAATTCCTTCAGAGCCTCATTGTAATCATCTTCTTGCGAATGAGCGCAGCCATCACATCTCTTCTTAGAGATAAGTCGCCACCATTCCAGCAAGCTTGTTTCCGCTGCATTTTACAATTTCAACTTATTTCGTTATTGAATAGAAAACCAGTTTTACTATATCTCTATTATTTTTTGTTAAGAACCTGTTAATAATCTGTATTCATTTCATTCTACTCATAAAATCCGGATCAAGTCAAGTCAAGAAAGGCATGGCATTGCATGACATGGGAAGTCAAGGTAAGGAAAGGCACAAAATATCGAGGTGCGTGCCAATGGTGTTGTTAAAAATGAAAAATGGTAGGGATGGGACTTGGAGCGTGGGACAGAAAATTTTGTTCCTAAAATCAAAATTAAACTAATTTGAAGTCTGGCGAGTGGGTGATAGAAGGACTTTAAATAAAATAGGGCAGAGCATAGAGAAGAAAATGACAGAGAGAAGAGGAGATAAGAGCGTTGGTTATTTGTTCTGAGAGAAAGAGAGGAGAAGGACAATCAAGAAGAAATGAGAATATAGTGTTGGTTCTCTAGGTGGTGGAGGTAGGTAGGTGCCATAATTTTTTTATTTCTTGATAAAATATTTTACCATAAATATGAGTGTGTTTTGTTTTATTATTTCATTCATAGACGTCGAATAAATCTAAACGTCTTCTAAAGGTGAGGCAAGGCTCACAATGAATAAAGGATATGTGCAACAGAGAAATGTATCCTCACATGTAAGGTGAGTGTTAAGTTTTTCTTCTTATTCCATTGGAGTACTTATACGAGTACTTATATGAACATGACCATGACCTAGACCATGAACTAAACCTAGACCATGACCTAGACCCCCCTAGATCCATCTAAGCCTAGGCATAACCTATACTCTACCTTTAACCCCCTCCACACCCAAGCCCTAAGTACAGTATGACTATACCTCTTGTTTAGTAATGATATTTGTGGATATTATTGTTCACCTATGGTTTAATAATGATTTCATATGGTTTAATGATGATTACGGTACATTGATTGTGGTTTTTTATTTTCATATAAGAATAACCTTTTAGTATATTCGATATTCTTTATATGGAATACTTATCCTTATTTCACAATCAATGTTCGACATGCCCTATATTATGTATGAAAAAACACTTATCTATATGTACTCTCACACTCTCTCTGTCTACCCCCCTCCTCCCTCCCTCCCTCCCACTATCTCTCCTCTTTCTCTCTCCCACTTCTCTCTCTATACCCCCCCCTCTTGGTATTCCTCTCCCACCTTCTCACACTCTCAAACAATCCAGCTCTACCCCCTTCTCTCTTTACCTTTTTCATCTAACCCTCGCTCTCTCACTCCATGTGTTCCCCTCACTCTCTCTCCCCCACTCTCCCCACATTTATCTATTTTCTTCTATCTAACCCCCTTTCTCTCTCTCTCTCTCTCCCTCAATATCACACACTCTATTTATCTTCCCCTCTCCCCCTCTCACACTCTCTTTATGCCTCTCTCTCCACTCCCCCTCTACACATCGCAATGAAATAAATGGCCTTGACCTAGACATGTCAATACCTAAACCTAGACATAAACATAGCAATACTTAGACATGGCAAGACCTATACCATGACCTAGACCTATATGATGACCATGATGTACCCCATGACATATACTTAGAGATATACCTAGACCATGACCTAGACCACAACATAGAGATAGATCTAGACTTAGATAATGACCTAGACCATGACCTGGAGCTTGACCTAGACCATGACCTAGACCCCTCTAGCTCCATATAATCCTAGGAATAAACTATACTCAACCATTAACCCCCTCCATACTCGATCCCTAAGTGCACTATGCATATACCTCTTGTTAAAGGCCCCACAACCCTTGCACCCACCTCACCCACATCTTGGTGCTCTAAAAATTGCTCTATGCTTCAAAACAGTTTCAATTCTAAGCCCTTCGGTCCTAGTTGTCCCCAAACACCTCTAGATATTTATTCATAAACATGTTTGTTATATAATAAATGTCATATTTTTTGCATTAAGAGCATGCACACTCTCCTATGACTTGAAATTATTTTGATTCTCGTTCATCTATGCCCAGCAAGAATGTGTGCGCGTTCTTAGAATGCACAAGCGTTTTAGTGTGTTCCTAGAACGCACACACGCTTTAGTGATCACACATTCTAGGAACGTGTGTGTGTTCTTGTTGAGAAGCTTTATGTGTCAATCAAACTCCTCTACCTCATCTATCTCAAGCCCGACATTTCCACGCCCAACATCTGCATACACAAATAGCACGCACAGACATATTTTTTTTATTTTAGTCTTGTTGTTTAATTCATAGACAATTTTGTGCTATTGCAAGACAATTGTGCGAAGAATTGGAAGACAAATTTGTCCAAGTGGAATTGGATTTTTTGGTTGTGTCTTCTTGGAATTGGAAGACAAATTTGTGCAATTGGAATTGTCAGTTGTGTCTTATTGTGTAATACCAAGACAAATTTGTCTAATTGGTATTTTTCCTAGCAGTGAGCTCCCTTGAGTTTCTCAGTAGTGATATTCCTGGTTACCTACACCAGAGAGACATTGATAAACAAATGGGATTCTCGATGGAATGAGAGAAATGACGGGGTACATTTCTTGGGTTGGGTAGGTTGAGAGGAAGAGAGCCGATGGAAAATCAGGATAATTTTTTACATTTCATCTACTTAGTGCAAGTACCTTAGAATATCCCTCCAATTCAAAGGATACCTACTATTTCGATTTTGATTGCCACTAACATGTCATAAGAGACCACCATTAGCTTGTAGTGACAAATTTAGTAACATATTTAGTAATGTATAGATAATGGAAAAATAGATAGCTACTCTTTTGAAAACGTTATTGTGTCACAAGTAGATATCAAATATATACCCAAAATATCAACATTAACAATAATGATAATAAATGTCAAAAGGTATTAATGAACCATAAGTTATGCATATCTCTAGCAATTGTCTACAAAATGATGAATGATCGGCCAATTTTCTACTAACGAGGGGTCGAGAATGGAGCTCTGTAGCCCAACAACTCTGGAGGCCCGCGGGCTGCCTACTGCGGTCACGAGCCTCCCATCCCACCTAGCCTCTCTCCCCCACTGACAAGGATTACTCATTTGCGCACCCACCCCCTGCGATCGTACCTTTGGACTCACCTCAAGTCACATGATTGATACCCTCAACCTTTTTCAAAGCACAAAAGATAATCGAAGGTCATAACAGTCGAGGTCCCTGCTCCTCTTCTTGATTCTTGGATAACTCCAACGGAGGACTGAACAAAGGAAACTCTTGGGTTCATTTTTCTCAGCTACTAATCCAAAATGGTTGGTTATGATGACGTGGTGGACTATTCTCCCGATCCTGGAGAATCGCTACCCTAGCATTTGACAGCTGGCAATCAAGACCAAACCTTCACAGAGCAGTTAGATGGGTTTTTACCACCGGTTTCACAGGAGGACCTTTTATCACAACCTTCAGGAATCTCCGGGACTTTTCTAGGACAGGCACAAGTTGACCTCTCTTGTCTAGGAGGTGCAAGAACTTTCAAGGTAATCACTCCACAAATCTTGGCCATCCCCACCCAAACCGTGCCTAAGCTCCCATCCTCCATCCCTGTCGCAGACCCTACCTTCCCTTTACACTGCATTCTTCCCCTCACCTTCTCCCCTTCAAACTTTTCCTAGTCCATACCCAACCCTGCGATACATAGCTTCCCTTTTTCCCCATCTCTTGATAAAAAAAAATTATCCCCACCCCTTCAAGGCCTTGGTTCACCCCTTCCCACCCAAACCAACATAGACTGGGCTCCCTTCAAACACGGCTCAACTCTATCCCACCCCTACCCTTTTGAAGAACAATTTATTTTCAGGACCACACTCTATCAGCAGATGAAGGGTTTGTCTCAGCAAACCTCCGACCAAAAAAATCCAGTGAGTGGGTCACTGTCTTTGGGGGGGAAACAACAAACGCCGCTCAAAATCAACAAACATGCCCTCGCAAGGGAGCTGATGAGACAAGACACAGGAAACACAATAAATGCATAGGATCCTTCTCCACAAATCTAAACTTCACTCTGGGTGACGACTTAACTTTAGTAGGAGTGGAAGAAATGGTTGAAAAAACCCTCATTGGAAAATCTTATGGATGCCAATTTAGAGAAAAATCGCTAAAATCTTGGGCAGCTTCAACCTGGGATCAGATATACAACCCACCACCAAAAATCAACCAACTATCCAGAGGTTGGTTTATGCTTACTTTCTCAGAAAAATATCAGGCTTTCTCGGTCCTACAAAAAAATTGGTTCATAGACTCCTCCCCTATATTCCTAAAACTCTGGAGCCCCACTTTTGACGTAGATAATGAGAGATTGGACTCCATCCCCATTTTGGTTCGACTACCAGGGCTCCCTGCACACCTTCAAAATGAAAAGTGCTTCCAAGCCATCGAGAATCACCTGGGTGAATTCCTAACTGCAGATATGGGATTCCTTGAAATAGGGGAGATGGCAGTAGCAAGGATCCTAGTCCTTATAAACATAAGGGAAAGCCTAAAGGAATACCTAAATTTAACAGACCTGGGAAGAACCAGGATGCAAATTATTGACTACGAAGGAATCCCTTTCCGTTGCAGAAGATGCCATAAACACAGACACATCATCAAGGATTGCAATTATAGTTCGAAAAGACACAAAAATCGATGGCCATCTGCAGAAAACAAGAGAAGCAATGAGATGTCGATCTCCAAAGACACCATCTCCCCCTCTATGGAATCCTCTATAGGAGGAAATATAAACGTACAAGAAGCTTCGCGGACTGAAGAAGTGGAGGCTCCATCCACATAAGTAGGAAATGTTTTGGCATTAGTTTCAGTTGAAAGAGAGAGACATGCATCAGAAGAAGGCTCAGAGGCCATCCCTCACTACCTAGTCAACAACTTACTGAGTATGCATATCCCTATCTCCCACCCAACTTTTGGTTCTTCAAAGGATTTTATATTTTTTGTCTTGAACAGAGGTCTTCCCCCCCTGCTCCCTTCTCCCTCTTTTTTCCCCATCCCCCCTCCCCCACTCCTCCCTCTGCCCATACCCTCTCCTTATGTTTCCCTTCTATTCCTTTACCAAATCTGGAGACCAACACTCTCCCCCACCCTTCAACAGAGGACTCCTCCTTCAAAGAATCAGAAGACTCTTTCATCAGATACCAACTATGCAACATGATTGTTTCCATGCCAAATTTAGAACACAAGGGCTTGGGACCAAATCCTAAAATCCAAAAAACAAAGAAGGGGTGTGGAAGAAACTCCCACCTGTACAAGGCTCAATCTAGACCTTTGGTTGATATTTCCTCCAATCGACAAAAATCAATTATTGGCATGCTTAGAGCAGCTAAAACCCTTGACAAGGTTCCCTTATGAAACTCCTCACCTACAATTGCATGGGTTTGGCAAGTTCCCTGTTGTTGGGAAAAACACCCTACGGACTAGCAAATAGAGTTCAGACTTTGCATGCAGATATGACCGAATAGAAATCACTTTCTACCTTCATCCCTAGATTTAAATCCCCTTTTCTTAGTCAATGCATGGAAAGATCAACCTACCTTGTTACCGGTGTTTGAGGTCGATCCTCCATTGTACTTGAGTACTTGTTCGCAATACTCCTTCCAAAGTTGATCTGCATTCAAGACAAGAAACAACTATGCATGCATGCTACTAATATACTAACGGGTTAAAAATCAAACATAAACTAATCAATATCATAAACAGTTCATGAATTGGGACGAGAAAATCATTCTCTTTATTACTTAAAATGAGTCAACTTACAAAAAGTTGAGATCGACCACCGCTCCTTGAACCTGATCCTAGGCTCCTCTTCTTCTGTCCTTCAACTTCTTTTCTTTAAATCTCCTTTGGCATTAGGAAAGGCTAAAGAGTTGGGACAATGGAATACATAAATGGGTAGAGTTTCTTTCCTATATTTTTCCTCCTCCAAATGGCACCCCTTACCCTTCTTTTATAGGCTAGAAGGAGCTAGGTATTTGGACAAACCCTCGGCCATGCATGGCCGGGAGTTTTGGTTAACTCACCCATAGCTTTTTGTTCCATCGACAACTTTCCTTTTTTCGTGCTTTAGTAGGTACACGCGGGCTGTTTTGGGCCAGCTAGCATGTACACACGTGCAGTAATGGGTTAGGGCACATGGGCCTTTACACAAGAGGATTTTTAAAGAGTTGTTCAGCAGTGTTTTTGGCAAAGAAAGGATATGAGTTGGCCTGATGCCAGGTAAGCATGTGTGGTGCAATTTAGGGTTATAACAGATGCCCCCTAATGTGTGAGGTC
>JZKD02S1672900.1:779367-790854 GCA_000966675.3 Picea glauca
AACCACTCAAATCTGCAGTTCAACAATTTGTTTTGCCAGATTTTAGACAAAAGTAAACAAAAAATTATAAAAAAATATCAAAACTTATAAGTTTTAAACTAATGCTTAAAAAAATCTCTTCCTTTCAGTTTTGTGATCTCTTCCTTAGTAAGGGGTTAATGAGTTTATCTCTTGCATGTGCACCGCGTGAATGGTGGATTGACTATTGACCGAGGACACTTCGTTTTCATGTGGTCAGTGCTTCTTTGTGCACCGCATGAATGGCAGATTGACTATTGACTCCGTGGACACTTTGTTTTCATGTGGTGAGTGATTTTGGGTGCACCGCGTGAATGGTCGATTGACTTCATCGTTTAAAAGTCAGATAAGTGGGGCCACCATGTGACTGGAGTTATTATTATTTCAACGTACGAAGGTAATAAGTAGTGTTAGGTGGTAATTGCGCTGAGAGGTGTATTCTACAACCCAGTGGGAGGGAGATCACACAAAGTAAGGGGACATTCTAATGATTGGGATAATCTAAATGAAGCACATGGGGGAGCTTATAAACCATATTCATAAAAATTTAGAAGGAAAACACTGTCTTTTTGCAGTTGATGATGTGTGGGATAGATATGCCTGGGAGGACATTGGTTTTCCATCCAAAAAATAAGATACGGTTGTGGTGACAACCCGTGACAAAAAAGTTGCAAAGGATTTGGGAGCTGGAGATCAAATTCTACCCAAAAATATTTTATCAAAAGAAAACAGTTGGCAGTTGTTCTACCTCCATGCCTTCCCAAATGGTGCACATCATTGTCTAGAGGCGTTGGACAAGATATACCGCTGGGAGTGGCGTTTCTGATTGAATGCGAGATTCCATCTCTAAAACTAGTCGTAGAGCTCTTTCCCAACACCTCTACAGAAGAAGAACATTTTTTGTATATAAGGAAGTTGGATGAAACCTGTCATGATGTTGCTCTCATTAATGAGACATATTAAAAATGCATCAAGACCCAATATGATAAATTTGTCTGACCTCACATATTCGTAGAAGGATATAGTCATGTTCTATGACCAAGACCATGATAAACTTGGAGTAGAGAAATTAAAGCCTATGTGGCATCAATCTTACATCATTAAACATGTGCTACAAACAGGTGCCTACAAGCTAATCGATTATGATGGAATCCCTCTTAGTGAGCCTCGCAACGAGCTCTACCTCAAAAAATACTATGCCTAGAAAATATTGCATGTATGCTTTGTACATTACTGTACCATATGTTTTGGTTTGGTGTGTTTTGGATTTTGCGTGAATGAGTTTTTTTTCATCCTTAGCTGCTTATACCCTGCTTTGTTCTTGAATGTGCAGATGTCAGCATCTTTCCCTATGAATTTTGGATTTACGGATGGCACTAGCCGACATACCTAAAACTTAACTTCTGCAGCTTGGACCATTTACCATTCTAGCGAGTTGGTAAGCTCAGGAGGGACCTGTCTTGGACCTGCAACCAATAACATTGCAGAATATCACACCATTATCGGACTTTTGACTAAGGCCGCCTCTCTTGACATATCTCAAATAATCATTAGCCTTGATTCCCAACTTTTGGTTTGTCAACTTAATCGCATTTATACCATACGAAATCCAATATTGCTACGTCTCTACTTGAGGGTTCGTCGTCTTGAAAGATTTTTTACTTATGTAGAATACCAGCACATACTAAGAGAACTTAATGTCATTACAATTTCCTTATCAAATTACATGTTGGATTGGCATCTCACACTTAGATGAACATTCAATATCCTAAAGCATAAACATAAAATATAAAAACATCACATCATTTAAATTAAGTAGCTGAGACAAAACCCATATATATATGTATATAAGTAGAAAAAGTGTGTCTTAATATTGTCCAGAAAGTACATAGAGAGGAAAAATGTGGGCTACTATGCCCGTACATCATCATAGTAAGACTACATGAAACTCTACTCACTTACATGTACTACGTTTTGCTCATGATAACACACCACTGCCCTGGCTACTCACCGTAACATATGACTAAGGCTCTTTGGTACACCCACTATGTGCCTCTATAGGTGTGAAGGAACATCTCATAATCTCATGGAAGGGAAACCCATGGTAAGCCCCCTGAGATTCCTTTCTTCCTCATGAAGTCCTTTGGCTCCGCCACCTGCCTCTGCCACTACCTGGGCACCACCCCATCGTCCAAATGGTGACATCCCTGCTGGGCATACCATCCCTTTGTATGCATGATTGTTGGCCCTTGAACAATTTTTGAGGATTCTTGGTCATGTTTGGCCTAGTTTTTGGACTTCAATAGGCTATTGAAGGCGAAGCGCAAGACGAAGCAGAGATCATGGGATATCGGCCCCTTTTTAGGGATTTTTGGGATTTGGGATTATGTAACAGGTATGGGAAGGTCGGCCCATGGGTTTACCCATGTATAGGCCCGATTTTTTAATGTATAAATAAGTAGTTAGGTGATGTAAGAGGAGTCGATGTGCTAATGTGCTAAGTTCTAGTGTTTGATGTATGTGATTGAAGGATTGTAAGTTATTTGTGCATATTGTGTGAGGCTTGCAAGGCTAAGTGCAAGTAACTGTAAGAGACTGTGTAAAGGATTGGTGCTATACCCTAGCTCGAAGAAGGAGGATCTAGCAGAGTGCACACAGATCTCCTGTCTTCTACAAAGTAGGATTTTGATGTTGTACGCCTGCAAGAAGCTTGACCAAAGATAATAAATAAGAGAATATTTGGTGGACGTAGCCCCAGGGTGGGGGTGAACCATGTACATGTTGTGTTTCTATGCTTTGTGCAATGTATTGATGTGCTTATGTGTTTACTTTCTTAGTACTTGAATATAGATGAATGGTAGATAGATTTGTTGATGCTTTGTGCTTAATGATGTATATGGATACTAATATCTGACCTATGTGAATGTGCTTAGTTATTGAATCTGCTAGATCTGATCTATCCCTTTATGCTAAGTGCTACTATATGTTAGATCTAGATGAATACTATGATTCTTTGTAATTAGGGTTTTATCTGCGAAGTAGATATTGGCTAAATACTGATGAAATGTAGTTGCTAAGTGCTCTATTAAGGTGTTACAATCACAGATCTGTGTCTCAGCTAAGGTTGCAGACACTGGATTCCGTCAACCACCCCTACCTCTACCTCAGGTGAGACTTCATCTGCTTCATAGGTGTTGCCGAAAGGGACGATAGTTAGGGTTTTATTGTTGTGTTGTTGTAGCGTTGAACCCTAGGTCTGCCCCTGTGCCAAAAAATGGTTCTGTTGTCAGGATCTGAAGCTGTGATTGTTGGGAACTGAGGAAAAGGAAGATTTTTGCAAAGATCTGACCTGAAACTGTGATTGTTGGGAACTGAGGGAAAATAATATTTGTGCAAAGATCTGACCTGAAACTGTGAAATCTCAGTGCGTAGATCTGTTGCCCTAGTGCGCAACATTCTACTTGACCTGTGAAGCTCTGTGCCAAGAGGAAGGGTCAGATCTGAAGAAAAGAGGTAAGGTCTATAAGCTTTGTGCTCTGTAGAAGTAAGATAAGTGGAAATGTTTTTTCTAGAATATGGATCTAGGTATGGTTGATAGATTATGTCCTAGCTTGAAAACTAGGGCACTGATAGATGAACAAAGATTTGATATAAGTAGATATGATAAGAATAGTGAAAGATACGTTATACCTATGCATAGAAAGAATGTTTGGACTAACAAATGGATGCAGGATCCTAGAAAGAATTTGTTGCAAGTTAGCTACTATGATCCTAGTACGCAATACAAGAAAGATTGGGGATCATTTAAAAGAAAAAAAGGATTAACCCTTTGTTACAATTGCAGAAGACCGGGACATCTTGCTAAGGAATGCCCTGGCAGAAGATCTATTTGTCTTTGTTGCAATGCTATGGACCATGAAGTATTGGATTGCTCTAGAATGATTGCTAAGCTTGAAAGAATGAATATGAGACAATAAAACCCTAAGGCAGGTCCAAAAACTAAGATTATGGTAGAACCCCAGAAAGAATCAGAGAAAGTATTGCTACAGATGAAAGAAACCTTGAATGACCACCGACATGCCAGCTTATCAGAGATCTTCAAAGAAAAAGAATGCATAGAAGAAAGAATAGGAGACTTCGACATTGACTGTGTTCTGGATGAGGAAACACAGGTGAATATTATGACAAAAAGAACTTGGGAACTTTTAGGGAAACCTGTTATGATTCCTTCACTGGGAGGAATAGGATTAATTAGAGGAAACTGATCACCTTATGTGGAAGGCTCACTCAGATATCTATGAATGCCAACAGAACTTCGATAGAGGAACATTTTGAGATTGTTAAATTTACTAAGAACAACACCCCATTTGCTATGTTACTAGGAAAACCTTGGATTGAAAGAGATCAGGCTAGAAGGAAGGATGAAGAAGTCTTAGAGCAGAAGAAGAAAGAGTTAAAATATTTCGTAACTAGGAGGATCGTACACTTGATTGAAGAATAGGAGAACAGATCGAAGCTATTTAACACTAGAGACTTGGATGTCGAATTTGTAAGAACACAAGAAGACTCGCAGAATACTGAAGTACCTACCCAAGATAAAGAAGAATTATTACCCTTGAATCTTAGGAAAGAATCTCAATAGCGTAAAGTTACTATGCCAAGAGGAGATAAGAATCAGAATGGAAAAAGGAAGACCGAGACGAAGCTCACCGGAAAGAAGGCTAGAAAACTAAGTAAGAAGAGAGCTAATATCGAAAAGTCACAGAAGATTCCAGAGGGATTTTCGCAGAAGGAAAATTTGCAAAATTGGAACTTCATCGGGATATCAAAACAACGCCACATGGAACTTCGTTGTGGTGAAGCAATATAGTTGTTTGGAACAGTATAACCATTAGACTGACACTCTGAATGGGTAGAAAGGAATTTATGGTCAAAAAGTTCACCACCAGACCGTTGGGACCGCGCCATAATAGACAGAACTGAGTTAATGAAGGCTTCTCAACCGTTGCAAGAGATCTGTTTCCAAGTTATCTATTTATCTCATTGTTCCATGCACTGAGAACACCTTTGCCAACCATGATTATCTGAGCCCATAGAATAGTTGATTTCACACAGTGATCATCGCGCTATTGCCATCCATCCCATTGCATTGACTAGTCACTCTTATAACCTGATATATTCAACCACTAGCGTGTATGTCTGAAGAACTTAGCGTAGTCGAAGAGTCTATGAAGGAATTACTCATTGAACTCATGAATAAGAGAGTCATGTCTAAAAGATTAATGTATGTGGGTGTACAAGCATCATCAACGAGAGGAGTGGAAGCCTCTTCGTTGACTGCTCGCAGAGCTGGACCATCCCGACCATCAGCGGAAAAGAGAACCAAGCACAGAGTTGACCTACAAAATGCAAAGGTGATCTCGACCATATTGCCCGACTACATCCTTCCTCTGGCCGGTGCGGTGAGTTGTGATAGTGTGCCAAGATATTTCGAGTACACCATGATTACTACATACCTCCCAAAGGGAATACGCGTAGTTCGAGTGAATCATGACAAGATCACCACGTTGAAGTTCAGCGACTTCAACTTAGGAGATCACAAGAATCATAATATGCTCACCCCATATAGATACTTGACCAGGATGAAGGGGAAGAACTCAAAGATAATCCCCCAGCCGTGGACTCTAAACCTCACGCAGTCCACCCTACTGAATGTCATGAAAATCCCACACTTCGGAAGGCACCAGGAAGTTAACGCCTTTGTCAAGCTACTACTTTCATGTTACCATGGAAGCTACTTATGGCTAGACCATCGTATCATAGTCAATCCGACTCTGATCCATAGGATCACAGGATTGAGTATGCAGGGACCCGACCCAAACGAATTCTATCCAGGAAAAGCCACAGATCATGAACTAGCACAGAAGATTAAGGACACCTACGATGATGTTAAGAAGGGGACACAAGGCTACAAGGTAGCTTCCATATAGAGTGGCACAATGTGCCTAGCATGCCAATTAATAGTTGGAAAGCTAGTAAGGAAGAAAAAACCTACGCAGGTCATGGGCTTTGTCGTTGACTTCACAGGGAAGTGTGTGGAAGGCCTACAGACGAATTGGGCGAAGTACCTAGTTAATCAATTGGAACTAGACTGTCGCGAAGCACAGGATCAGGGCTACGAGTTCCATTTTAGCTGGCTCCTGATCCTCATCACTTTTGTTTTCTGGGAGATGTCGGAAGGTGCGACTTTCCTAGATATCAAACCATTCGAGCCACTTGCTATGAATTTCACCATGCTCTGGTACTCAAGCGATATGAGTAAACAGTGGCAATCGAGTACAGTCTTCCACACATATTACCTCCAGCTGAAGAGAGTCATCAAAGTTTAACCTCGCATGACTCCAAACACCCAACAAAGGTTTCAACCCCAGATGAAGTTCCTCGCATATCGACACTTCATCTACATTATTGCGCGAGTCGATGAACATAAGGAGCAACTTCAGTCGTACTATAAACTCACGGAAGAGGACCTTGAGGAGATCACTAAGGACTGGTCAGCGAACCTCCTTATCCCCGCTGACCCTACAGAGATGTCTGACCCTGAACTGGACAGCCCAGAGACCGCTCACAAAGAACAGGACACACCAGGAACCAGTAGAAGGAAGAAGACTGAAGAGGTCCAAGACTTAAGCAGCGCCTCAGACAAGACTTCTTTAGTATCACTTGGCTGAGAGGGTGATGACGAAGTAGGATAGATAAATGGAAAAGAAACTGAACATAAGCAAGGCGAAGTAACACCGCCTAGAGATGAGGTTGATCCCTTGAAGAAGAGGAAGGTTTCTCCCCTGAAACCTTCTTCCCAGAAGAAATCTAGAGCCATCGTGACCAAGATGCAGACTGTACTCACTACCGATGATTTTGACTTCATCATAGCAGCTATAAATGACGCCTTGCAGGAAATAGTGGAAAAACAAGAAGCCAAGCAGGAGGAAATGTATGACATAATTGAATTCGAACTCCGAAGGGTACAGCAGGCCCTCCAGTCCAGTCGTGCAATCTCCACTGTGCCCCTGCCATCGAGAGAACCAGAGTTGGGAGATGAGGCAGCCCAACTCCGTCGACTAGAAGATGCAACCGAAGCTCACCTTTGTCGAGCACAAGAAGAAACAAATCAAGCCACCTTGGCCTTGAAGAAAGTGCAAGGCGTACTCATAGAAAAATGCAGAGTTGCAGAACAGGAGAATGTTGCTCTCCAGGAAAATTTTGAAGAAGAGAAAACACAGAGGCAACAAGAAAAATAACAGTTGCTCGCATAGCAACTCGAAGTGAAAGAAGCAGTCAAAAGAGAACTTTGCTCTATGACAAGCTTAGAACCAAAGGCATAATACCGAGTCACGCATCAAGTAGATTATCTCGCAGAAGCTATCCAATAGCTATAACAAAGAATAGAAGACTTAGAGCTCTGCACAGTGCTCGACACCCCACGGGATGTAGGGGATCAAAGAGAAGCAACTGCCTAGAGCACAGTTGAGAGAATAAAGACCCTTTCCATGGAATTCAAGCAACTGATTGATCACAGTGTCTAGAGGTATGAGTGCCTCACTTAGAATCCAGAATTGAAGCCATTGGAGTCACATCTCTAGGAAGCAAAGCAACAAGCAGAGACAATACAGGTGCAGTTGAAGCCCTTGTCAGTTGTGGAAAGAATGAAGCGATCCCAGGAGTAGCGCACCACCCAACAACAAGTCCACACCATTAAGAGCAGAGTTATGTAAGTGACTAAGAGGCTCCAACCCATACAATATGAGGCTTGCCAATTGTTTACAAAGATTGAAGGCCAAGGAGCAGAAATGGAGCAATTTGTCACTGTATCTGAACAACGCCTAGAGGGACTTGTCAATGAAGCAATCATCCAAGAGTTCGTTGAACAGGAGGTCATGGCACAACAAGAAGTCGAATCAGCTTGAGCCAAGATTGAGGTTTTTAAAGCAGAACTAATCAGACTAGAGTGACTCGAGACGAGTCACAGGTGAGTGTTGGGGGCCTGTTGGCCCTTGACCAAGTTGTGAGGATTCTTGGTCATGTTTGACCTAGTTTTGGGACTTCGACAGGTTGTCGAAGGTGGAGCACAAGATGAAGCAGAGATCGCAGGATCTCAGCCCCTTTTTAGGGATTTTTGGGATTTGGCATTATGTAACGGGTATGGGAAGGTCGGCCCATGGGTTTACCCATGTATAGGCTCGACTTTGTAATGTATAAATAAGTAGCTAGGCGATGTAAGAGGAGTCGATGTGCTATTGTGCTAAGTGCTAGTGTTTGATCTATGTGATCGAAGGATTGTAGGTGCTTTGTGCATATTGTGTGAGGATTGCAAGGCTAAGTGAAAGTAAATGTAAGAGACTGTGTAAAGTCTTGGTGCTATACCCTAGCTCGAAGAAGGAGGATCTAGCGGAGTGCGCACAGATCTCCTGTCTTCTACGAAGTAGGATTTTGATGTTGTATGTATGTAAGAAGCTTGACCAAAGATAATAAAGAAGAGAAGAGTCGGTGGACGTAGCCCCAGGGTGGGGGTGAACCATGTACATGTTGTGTTGCTATGATTTTTACGATGTATTGATGTGTTTATGTGTTTACTTGCTTAGTACTTGAATATAGATGAATGATAGATAGATATGTTGATGTTTTTTTCTTAATGATGTATATGGATACTAAGATCTGACCTATGTGAATGTGCTTAGTGCTTGAATCTACTAGATCTAATCTATCCCTTTATGATAACTGCTACTAGATGTTAGATCTGGAAGAATATTGTGATGCTCTGTAATTAGGGTTTTATCTGCGGAGTATATATTGGTTAAATACTGATGAACTGTATTTGCTAAGTGCTCTGTTAAGGTGTTCCAATCACAGATTTGTGTCCCATCTAAGTTTGCAGACATTGGAGTCCTGCAACCACCCCTGCCTCTACCTCGAGTGAGACTTCATCTGCTTCGCAGGTGTTGCCGAAAGGGTTGGTAGTTAGGGTTTTGTTGGTGCGATGTTGTAGTGTTGAACCCTGGGTCTGCCCCTGTGCCAACAATGATGAAAAAAACACATGTTTATATCCCTCATTGTACCTCAAAAAAAATACAAATATTATAAAAATAAAAAAACACTTTTTTCAAGGTCACATTTTTTCAAATTTACCTGATGCATCCCACTGTGCCCCTTCAGGGAGCACTAGATTTGCACTACCTTTGAAGTCCATCCCTAAATAAGGATAGTCTTCTATCATCACGATCTGCCTCCTCCACCATGCAAAGAAATCGACAATGAAAGAAAATGATGAATTCTTGTTCCCCAATCGAGGTGATAGACTAGTCCACCTCTCCATCTGAGGCTCGGATATTGGATGCTCAATCAAAGCAATACATGATTGCATCAAGGGTATTCGTTCGAGGAAGAATGATACCAAGAAATATCCATATCCAAACTGTTTCTGCCTCCTTGATCTACGTCTGGAAATCTGATCTTTGACATTTGTTAAAAATCTTGCTCACCAATTGAAGATCTTCGGCTCAAGACACTCAACTGCATATGCCATCTGTGATTTGGAAGCCAGATGAGGACTGTTTCTTCCTTCCATTTTGGTGATAATGAATAGGATATCTCGTAATGTAATATCTCTCACATCCTTAATGGAAATCCTACCACTTTCATTGTGGGATCCCAACATGTAGAACCATGCTATGTAGTCATTTGTCTCCAATGGCGTGGTCCAGTGTCCAGATAAGACGATGGGTTCCCCTCTTCTAGAGAACTGATCCAGAATTGGATCTCGAGACCAAAATGGGTCTAGGAAGGACTAAAAATCAAAGTTCTCAAAATGGCTTCAAAATGGATGTGTACGTAAGCCTCATTGATACGAACCCAACGCAACTTGAATGGGCTCAAACGGACGTCGTATGTTCAAGATATCATGATCTATTTGTTTCATCAAACAGGTAAAACAAATGTTGACTGTGCAGTCCACACAGTGCCATGTGACAGCTGACTGTATAGGTCGTACGACCATACAGATGACGTGGTAGGGTACAGTTGGCACTGACATGGTAGGGTACAATTGGCACTGACGTGGGCAAGTAAAGTTGGACCAGTCAGAGTGTGACACGTGGCACCACTGTAAGGGTGACACTTGGCACAAGCTTACATGGTAGGTACAGTAGATGCCAACGTGGTAGACTCATGGCTGGCAGATGGTCGAATAGTGCATTGACATGTGGTAGTACTATTGGTGTATGGTACGATGCCATGTGGTCCAGTCTTGCACTGCCACGTGGCACCCATTCATTGGCTAAAGTTTTTGGAAAAATTTGTTTTGGAGCCCACCGGGTTCGAACCGTGGACCTCCGTGGGCGTAGAGTCTTCACAAAGGCTGGGCACCAGCCCGCCTATACAGTGGTGCTTACCACTATATGTTTCCATATATATTTAAGTTTGCAATGTGGTTCAAACGAGCGGAGTAAGGGCTGCCCCCGACATGTGCATATGACCATACTCATGTAACCATACTCCAATCTATCGACGAGCGCGGGATAGCTGTTGGATAAGCCCCCAATCCCATGGGATAGTGCATAAGACCTGGTGTATAACGGTTTGAGTGCAGAAGTTTCAGGGTTATCCCCAGTCGGTCGGGCTATCCCGCCGACCAGGGGTGTAACCATAGGCCTAAGACCAGGGGGGTAAGGAATGGGCATGTGGAGCTTGTAGCCCTCGGCCATATGACCTTTCACATATAACGAGGAGTCGAGATAGCAGAGAGCCAGCGCGCTAGCTCAATGCTAGGGCCACATGGAGGCTCCCACATGACCAGGGGTGAAAAAGATAAGGGGTTGCACCTGTATATTTCCAAATGTGGGGTTTTAAACATTGTAATATGATTTTTAATGATTTATTCAACACTTTTTAGATACTTTTGGCCAATATTGGGGGATATTGGGCCCTTTTTGAGGTCATATCTTGGGTGGAAGTTGGGAGATGGTTAGCAACTTCATGCCTATATAAAACATAGGCTCTTGAATCCATGGGGGAGGTTCAGAACATGTACATGCTAAATATTTTCCAAGCCAAATCCATATTTACGTAGGGAAGCCATTGAGGAGAGCAACTTTGCAGGCCATTTCTGGGAGCTCCGTTCATCCGATTTCAGTGCTGCCCATTTTGTTGGGTTCTAGAGATCTGGTAGAACAAGACCAGATCAGTTTGTAATCCTTTTGGCACTATTATGATGTCCTTTTAAATCTTTGAATAGAAACAAGAAAGCCTCACCCCATGAGACAAAGGCCCGGAGACGTAGGCGAGATTGTCGAACTCCGTTATCACTTTGGTTTTAAGGTTTGTTGTTCTTCATGCTTATGTTCAGATCTGTATATTTCTTAATGGATGCTATGTTTCCTCTTTAATTCTTCCTCATTCATCAGTTTCCTAAAT
>JZKD02S1672902.1:9578-26686 GCA_000966675.3 Picea glauca
AAAACACATTTGTGTGGGTTTAAACGTATATTGTAGTAACAACAACGAAGAAAAATGGCTCGGAGATGGGTCGAGTGGTCTTGGTGATGCATGGAATGTGTAGGTAGATCATCGAGATATGGTTGTACGATGTGCTTGATATCATGAAAAGCATAAGACATGGCACGTTGAAAATTCGCACCAGTGTTCTTCAAACCGAAAGGTAATTTCCAGTAGGCGAAAGTACCCCAAGGAAAAATGAAAGCATTTTTGTGTTGATCCGCGGGTAAAATGTTAATCTGATTATAACTGGAGGAACCATCCATTAATGAGAAGATTTCACTCTCGGTGAAATCGTCGATGATATGATCAATGAAGGGTGTTGGAAAGCTGTCTTTGGGACAATCTTTATTAATATCCCTATAATCGACGCGTACACGGATCGTGCCTTGTTTTTTATTGAACGGAACAAGATTGGATACCCAATCGGTTAAATCCACAGGATAGATAAAACCATCCTTGAGAAGTTTTTCAACTTCAAGTTTGATAGCAGCAGCTTTACGGGGGTGGACTAGACAAAGTCTCTGTCGAATAGGTTTAGCATCCGGGTAGGTCTTAATTTTATGTAGGATGATATCAAGGTCAATACCCGACATCTCTTCATACTCCAAGTGAAAACGTCACGGAATTCTTTAAAAATAGCTTTATAAGTGATGACTTCGTTATCGGAACAAGTGGCTCCGATGTGAACATTTTCAGCAACTCCAGGTTTAATAGATATGTCAAGAGGAACAGTGGGTGAAATATTACTCAGGTTCCCTTCATATAGCACATCGTGCGTTGACTCGGGAACAGAGGAAATGACAAAAACGGTCGACAAAGTCGAAATCCATTGGTAACTCTCTAAAGTGTGTTGTTCTAGGAAGAGAATGGAACGATGATGTCCATCATCCCAGGGGGTGTCTTCCATAGACATAACATACATAATCATCTCGTCCGTAGGAAAAATGACATGAAAAGGATCAGGAGATGAATCACTAAGAGAGGGGGTAGAAGGGGTTGTTGATTGAATGGATTGATAAGCTGACTCAACCAGACTTAAAGGAATTTTCTCTCCATAGAGAAGATAATCATTGGGGTTAGGTACTATCCACAGGTCATGAGACGCGGGGGTTTCGTGAATAGAGGTGGAAATCATGTTGATCAAAGTGACTAAAGGAGGTGGAATATCGGGTGGTGGGATTGGGAATGTACCCATCAAAGTTGAATCTTTTAGTAGACCCACACCAACATTCTCATACCCAGGAGGTGTCTTTGAAATAAAGGGTACGTTGCTAGTACGGGAATCAGAGTTGAAAAAGGCTAGCTGGACTACAACAATGATTTTTCCTTGGTGTGGAAAATGTACGACACAAAAAAGAGTAGACACAACTACGCACATAGAATCAATCCAGTTACGACCAAGTAATAGGTTGTAATCGAGAGGTGCATCAAAGACCTCAACTTCGACATTGACTGATTTTCCTTCCAACATAATAGACAATGAGTAAAGTATATCGTAGGGTTTAAAGCCAGAGCCATTGAAGGCCTTAAGTGTGTTGTGTGATTCAATGAGGGGAGGAGAGCCAATGGATTTCCAACAGGCAGCAGACATTACGCACATCGAGGCACCCTAGTTAATAACGATTCTACATATATTATTGTTCTCGACAACAAATTGTATCTGAAACGCTAGTTGAGGGGGGAGCCTTGGAATGTGATCTTCCAGGTCAAAAATTATCAAATTTGTATCCATAGGATCAATTCCACCAATATCCTTTAACAGTGCCTTCTGTTGAGCAAGACAACTTTGAAGGACTTCTAGAGTTGACATTGTGGAGGGTGCTTGTGCAAGATCTTCTACAATACTGTAGTTCTGAGCAACACGTGCATGAAGATTAAAGGAAAACTTTCAAACAATGCCCTTTGGAGGGGGGCGGAGAATTGCATCGGAGCCTGGTCGTTCGAGATGAAGAGGACTGTTGGGAGATGAAGTTGAGGGATGTGGTTGAACCAACGAAGGTGGTATATCATCAACTTTCTCCTTTGAGGAAGAGTAATATTTGGCCCGATTAGTAAGTGTAACGTCATTTTTTTTTGAATCACCAGTACACATAAGGACATAAGAAGTGTTGGAAGGAGAGGGTTGGTCGTGAATGACCAATTGGGCCTGTTGTTGAGAAGGGAAAGGTTGNGAAATGACACAATAAAACCTAGAAGTCAGGTGCACTCCACACAAAAAACACATTTGTGTGGGTTTAAACGTATATTGTAGTAACAACAACGAAGAAAAATGGCTCGGAGATGGGTTGGGTGGTCTTGGTGATGCATGGAATGTGTAGGTAGATCATCGAGATATGGTTGTATGATGTGCTTGATATCATGAAAAGCATAAGACATGGCACGTTGAAAAGTTGCACCAGTGTTCTTCAAACCGAAAGGTAATTTCCGGTAGGCGAAAGTACCCCAAGGAAAAATGAAAGCATTTTTGTGTTGATCCGCGGGTAAAATGTTAATCTGATTATAACTGGAGAAACCATCCATTAATGAGAAGATTTCACTCTCGGTGAAATCGTCGATGATATGAACAATGAAGGGTGTTGGAAAGCTGTCTTTGGGACAATCTTTATTAATATCCCTATAATCGACGCGTACACGGATCGTGCCTTGTTTTTTATTGAACGGAACAAGATTGGATACCCAATCGGTTAAATCCACAGGATAGATAAAACCATCCTTGAGAAGTTTTTCAACTTCAAGTTTGATAGCAGCGGCTTTACGGGGGTGGACTGGACAAAGTCTCTGTCGAATAGGTTTAGCATCCGAGTAGGTCTTAATTTCATGTAGTATGATATCAGGGTCAATACCCGACATCTCTTCGTACTCCAAGCGAAAACGTCACAGAATTCTTTAAAAATAGCTTTATAAGTGATGACTTCGTTATCGGAACAAGTGGCTCCGATGTGAACATTTTCAGCAACTCCAGGTTTAATAGATATGTCAAGAGGAACAATGGGTGAAATATTACTCAGGTTCCCTTCATATAGAACATCGTGCGTTGACTCGGGAACAGAGGAAATGACAAAAATGGTCGACGAAGTCGAAATCCATTGGTAACTCTCTAAAGTGTGTTGTTCTAGGAAGAGAATGGAACGATGATGTCCATCATCCCAGGGGGTGTCTTCCATAGACATAACATACATAATCATCTCATCCGTAGGAAAAATGACATGAAAAGGATCAGGAGATGAATCACTAAGAGAGGGGGTAGAAGGGGTTGTTGATTGAATGGATTGATAAGCTGACTCAACCGGACTTAAAGGAATTTTCTCTCCATAGAGAAGATAATCATTGGGGTTAGGTACTATCCACGGGTCATGAGACGCGGGGGTTTCGTGAATAGAGGTGGAAATCATGTTGATCAAAGTGACTAAAGGAGGTGGAATATCGGGTGATGGGATTGGGAATGTACCCATCAAAGTTGAATCTTTTAGTAGACCCACACCAACATTCTCATACCCAGGAGGTGTCTTTGAAATAAAGGGTACGTTGCTAGTACGAGAATCAGAGTTGAAAAAGGCTAGCTGGACTACAACAATGATTTTTCCTTGGTGTGGAAAATGTACGACACAAAAAAGAGTAGACACAACTACGCACATAGAATCAATCCAGCTACGACCAAGTAATAGGTTGTAATCGAGAGGTGCATCAAAGACCTCAACTTCGACATTGACTAATTTTCCTTCCAACATAATATACAATGAGTAAATTATATCGTAGGGTTTAAAGCCAGATCCATTGAAGGCCTTAAGTGTGTTGTGTGATTCAATGAGGGGAGGAGAGCCAATGGATTTCCAACAGGCAGCAGACATTACGCACATCGAGGCACCCTAGTTAATAATGATTCTACATATATTCTTGTTCTCGACAACAACTTGTATCTGAAACGCTAGTTGAGGGGGGGGCCTTGGAATGTGATCTTCCAGGTCAAAAATTATCAAATTTGTATCCATAGGATCAATTCCACCAATATCCTTTAACAGTGCCTTATGTTGAGCAAGACAACTTTGAAGGACTTCGAGAGTTGACATTGCGGAGGGTGCTTGTGCAAGATCTTCTACAATACTGTAGTTATGAGCAACACGTGCATGAAGATTAAAGGAAAACTTTCAAACAATGCCCTTTGGAGGGGGGCGGAGAATTGCATCGGAGCCTGGTCGTTCGAGATGAAGAGGACTGTTGGGAGGTGAAGTTGAGGGATGTGGTTGAACCAAGGAAGGTGGTATATCATCAACTTTTTCCTTTGAGGAAGAGTAATATTTGGCCCGATTAGTAAGTGTAACGTCATTGTTTTTTGAATCACCAGTACACATAAGGACATAAGAAGTGTTGGAAGGAGAGGGTTGGTCGTGAATGACCAATTGGGCCTGTTGTTGAGAAGGGAAAGGTTGGGACAAAACGATAGTAGTGGGAGGCTTTGCGGTCCCTTGAAGGAACTTAGTGACCTCAGCACATCTTGGACAATCTTTCATGTAGTGATCATCACCACAGATAAGGCAAGGGTATCGAGGTTTGGGCTTATCCTTATCATCAACAGGTTGCACTTTGGCTTTCTCAGATTGCAGATTATTTTTATCCTCCTTATTCTTACCCTTCCCGTTTTTAGATTTATTTTTTCCAGTATGGGTAGATTGAACGGAGTTAACCTCAGAGGTTTTGTCGGTGGAAGGAGTAGGAGTCAGTGCATTTTGAACATTAGAAGAAGTAGATTTGGGATTGGTGTGAGAGGCTTGCATAGATTGATGTTGAGCTTAGAAGGTTCCAATCACACCATCAACCACATGAAAAGAAGCAGAGGTAGCGGTGGTAGAAGGATGAGAAGCATCAGGGAGTAGGTCGTAAAGAGTGTATTTTTGTGAATAAATGAGATCTAGGTACTGAGAGAGACTGATTGCATGTTCTTCTGTGACAAATCCACTCATGGAAATGTCACGAGAGATTTTATTCACGAATGATTTCGTGAACCATTCTGCCAATAAATGATCAGGAAGGTCGAGTTTGATCAAATATCGTCTTCTTCTCCACTCATGGATGTGATTGGAAATATGAGTGGCTAAATTTTGCTTGAAGGAACTCAAAATCTTGGTTCATGTTTCATAGAAGATTGGCATCTAGTAATATGCAAGGAAAGCCATGGCTAGGGTATTAAAGTCGGTGAAGAAACAGCATGGTAATTATATATACCATTTTGCAGCCGAACCCGTAAGATTTCGTTGGAAGAGTCGTAACAGAATGGAGTCATCCATCAAAGAGTTGGACGGACACCAAAGGTGAAAAGTCATGGCATGGTTGTTTGGATCTTCTCCGGATTTACCGTCAAATTTNCACCAGTACACATAAGGACATAAGAAGTGTTGGAAGGAGAGGGTTGGTCGTGAATGACCAATTGGGCCTGTTGTTGAGAAGGGAAAGGTTGGGACAAAACGATAGTAGTGGGATGATTTGCGGTCCCTTGAAGGAACTTAGTGACCTCAGCACATCTTGGACAATCTTTCATGTAGTGATCATCACCACAGATAAGGCAAGGGTATCGAGGTTTGGGCTTATCCTTATCATCAACAGGTTGCACTTTGGCTTTCTCAGATTGCAGATTATTTTTATCCTCCTTATTCTTACCCTTCCCTTTTTTAGATTTATTTTTTCCGGTATGGGTAGATTGAACGAAGTTAACCTCATAGGTTTTGTCGGTGGAAGGAGTAGGAGTCAGTGCATTTTGAACATTAGAAGCAGTAGATTTGGGATTGGTGTGAGAGGCTTGCATAGATTGATGTTGAGCTTAGAAGGTTCCAATCACACCATCAACCACATGAAAAGAAGCAGAGGTAGTTGAGGTAGCGGTGGTAGAAGGATGAGAAGCATCAGGGAGTAAGTCGTAAAGAGTGTATTTTTGTCAATAAATGAGATCTAGGTACTGAGAGAGACTGATTGCATGTTCTTCTGTGACAAATCCACTCATGGAAATGTCACAAGAGATTTTATTCATGAATGATTTCGTGAACCATTCTGCCAATAACTGATCAGGAAGGTCGAGTTTGATCAAATATCGTCTTCTTCTCCACTCATGGATGTGATTGGAAGTATGAGTGGCTAAATTTTGCTTGAAGGAACTCAAAATATTGGTTCATGTTTCATAGAAGATTGGCAATTAGTAATATGCGAGGAAAGCCATAGCTAGGGTATTAAAGTCGGTGAAGAAACATCATGGTAATTATATATACCATTTTGCAGTCGAACCCGTAAGAGTTCGTTGGAAGAGTCGTAACAGAATGGAGTCATCCATCAAAGAGTTGGACGGACACCAAAGGTGAAAAGTCATGGCATGGTTGTTTGGATCTTCTCCGGATTTACCGTCAAATTTTGGAATGTCGGATGGTAGCTTGGTCGATATAATAGTCCAATGGAGAGAATGCAGGATAGGGTCATTCAATATTCTAGACAAGTCAGGTAGATCCAAAGTGGCTAAAAAGGTTAACTGTATATTCACATGAGGGTACTGGTGACTTTGGGGAGGAAGTCTCGTTGGTATACCATTAGGACCATAAGTAGTTTGTATATGAGGTGAAGTTCCTAACAAATTCAGGCATGAGTATGGAGGCATGTAGCCCATAGGGTTGTACTGATTAGGGATGTTCCCTTGGAAAGGGACACTAGAATGAACGTTTGAACCCCAAATGGGATTGGAAGAACCGAGATATGACTGGCCCGAACTAGGGGGTATGAAAGAGATAACTTGAAGTTGTTTCCCCCCCAGATGATTGTGGATTTCCCTGGATGACAAGGTTCCAATACTAGGCTAGTGATCCCGGTATGTTCTTTGCATAGGGTGGGGTATAACCTCCAAGTGGGGTGGTGTTCCAATTTGGGTGTGACCTCCAAATTGAGTTTTTCCCCCAGTGTTATATTTACCTCCAACAGGAATCTGATAACCAAAATTGAATGACAAAGTAGAGTCTCCAATTGGATTGGAGCCACTTGGGCCAAATCCTCCCATAAAATGTGGATAAGACCCCCTGAAGGGGACCTGGGAAGGTGTCGGAATGAAACTGGAAGCAACATTGTATCCAGGAGGAGTAAAAACTCCAGAAGCTCTGGATGGAACTTGGGTAGGAATGGGGATAGAAGTATGCAAAGAATTGTACCCATGAGGGAGTGATGKGATAGGTCTAKATGAAAGTGGTGTACCAATGGGAGCTTGGGTAACCATCGTATTCCTAGTGGGAATAGTCGTAMCATGTGGGACCATTATGGAATGGGCCATTTGAAGAGGAATGGTTGAGCTAGGATCAACCGACTTTGTTTTTGAACCAATGAAGAAATAGCAAGTTGTACTGGAAACATGATCTAGAGGTATCATGTAGGTAGCAGACGTTTCGGGAAGTTTAGAGACAACGGGTATATTAACACCTGACCTTGAGTTGTAAAGGTCCTGCACTATAGCCGAGGTTCGAAAAATGTCAGTGGTCCAAAAGGGATCCTCATTTTTCAGGCAGGTAAGAGGTCCGGTTGGTATTCTAGAAGTGTCAACAACAAGTTCTCTGGATGAATTTAGTTAGAGAATACGTCTCTCATATATAGGAGGTATTCGGAAAGCATCTAGAGAATCGGAAACAATTCAGAAATTGTCTAAAGAATTTGTTCTTTTCGCTTGTGAAGGTATGTTGTCCTGGACCTCACTTTACTGAGGAGAGCCCTCCAGTGGATTAGTAGGCAAAGGTTAAGAACCTTCTGGATCTTCCTACGTGAACGGCGTGGAGGGTCAATGTTGGTTGAACCAAATATTTTACGGAAAAAATCTATGGCCAACTATAGAAACAAACATCTCTCACTAATAAAATCTAGGAATCAAACCAAGCAAACAAAACCTTCTTATTTCGAAGTCACTAGTTGGTGATGAAATCCAACATTGTGAAGTCAAGACAAGAAGGGCTAGGATAGATCGGGTGTAAAAGTTACGTTGACGACTTGCTTAACGGACTTATAGCCTGGTGCAATCTCCCACACATAATCGTGGGTATACCCTCCAAGGATCCCAAGTGAGTTTGGCCAATGTCTATTCCAGGTACCATGAAGACTTGCCCCTCCACAATCACCTCATGTAAGACCCTAAGAAGATAGGAAGCTAAGGCTTCCAAGAACAACAGTGATTCCTGGGGAAACAATCAACAGTCTGATCCATGCGCAAATGCAGGGTATCTAGCCCGAAATCAACTTGAGAGGCTTCCAATCATCATTGTGGGTATACCATTAAAGATACCCCCATAATACACACAATCTCTACACCGATACCAACAAAGCAGGGNCCCGAACTAGGGGGTATGAAAGAGATAACTTGAAGTTGTTTCCCCCCCAGATGATTGTGGATTTCCCTGGATGACAAGGTTCCAATACTAGGCTAGTGATCCCGGTATGTTCTTTCCATAGGGTGGGGTATAACCTCCAAGTGGGGTGGTGTTCCAATTTGGGTGTGACCTCCAAATTGAGTTTTTCCCCCAGTGTTATATTTACTTCCAACAGGAATCTGATAACCAAAATTGAATGACAAAGTAGAGTCTCCAATTGGATTGGAGCCAATTGGGCCAAATCCTCCGATAAAATGTGGATAAGACCCCCTGAAGAGGACCTGGGAAGGTGTCGGAATGAAACTGGAAGCAACATTATATCCAGGAGGATTAAAAACTCCAGAAGCTCTGGATGGAACTTGGGTAGGAATGGGGATAGAAGTATGCAAAGAATTGTACCCATGAGGGAGTGATGGGATAGGTCTATATGAAAGTGGTGTACCAATGGGAGCTTGGGTAACCATCGTATTCCTAGTGGGAATAGTCGTAACATGTGGGACCATTATGGAATGGGCCATTTGAAGAGGAATGGTTGAGCTAGGATCAACCGACTTTGTTTTTGAACCAATGAAGAAATAGCAAGTTGTACTGGAAACATGATCTAGAGGTATCATGTAGGTAGCAGACGTTTCGGGAAGTTTAGAGACAACAGGTATATTAACACCTGACCTTGAGCTGTAAAGGTCCCGCACTATAGCCGAGGTTCGAAAAATGTCAGTGGTCCAAAAGGGATCCTCATTTTTCAGACAGGTAAGAGGTCCGGTTGGTATTCTAGAAGTGTCAACAACAAGTTCTCTGGATGAATTTAGTTAGATAATACGTCTCTCATATATAGGAGGTATTCGGAAAGCATCTAGAGAATCGGAAACAATTCAGAAATTGTCTAAAGAATTTGTTCTTTCCGCTTGTGAAGGTATGTTGTCCTGGACCTCACTTTACTGAGGAGATCCCTCCAGTGGATTAGTAGGCAAAGGTTGAGAACCTTCTGGATCTTCCTACGTGAACGGCGTGGAGGGTCAATGTTGGTTGAACCAAATATTTTACGGAAAAAATCTATGGCCAACTATAGAAACAAACATCTCTCGCTAATAAAATCTAGGAATCAAACCAAGCAAACAAAACCTTCTTATTTCGAAGTCACTAGTTGGTGATGAAATCCAACATTGTGAAGTCAAGACAAGAAGGGGCTAGGATAGATCGGGTGTAAAAGTTACGTTGACGACTTGCTTAAGGGACTTATAGCCTGGTGCAATCTCCCACACATAATCGTGGGTATACCCTCCAAGGATCCCAAGTGAGTTTGGCCAATGTCTATTCCAGGTACCATGAAGACTTTCCCCTCCACAATCACCTCATGTAAGACCCTAAGAAGATAGGAAGCTAAGGCTTCCAAGAACAACAGTGATGCCTGGGGAAACAATCAACAGTCTGATCCATGCGCAAATGCAGGGTATCTAGCCCGAAATCAACTTGAGAGGCTTCCAATCATCATTGTGGGTATACCATTAAAGAGACCCCCATAATACACACAATCTCTACACCGATACCAACAAAGCAGGGNGAGATATGACTGGCCCGAACTAGGGGGTATGAAAGAGATAACTTGAAGTTGTTTCCCCCCCAGATGATTGTGGATTTCCCTGGATGACAAGGTTCCAATACTAGGCTAGTGATCCTGGTATGTTCTTTCCATAGGGTGGGGTATAACCTCCAAGTGGGGTGGTGTTCCAATTTGGGTGTGACCTCCAAATTGAGTTTTTCCCCCAGTGTTATATTTACCTCCAACAAGAATCTAATAACCAAAAGTGAATGACAAAGTAGAGTCTCCAATTGGATTGGATCCACTTGGGCCAAATCCTCCCATAAAATGTGGATAAGACCCCCTGAAGGGGACCTGGGAAGGTGTTGGAATGAAACTGGAAGCAACATTGTATCCAGGAGGAGTAAAAACTCCAGAAGCTCTGGATGGAACTTGGGTAGGAATGGGGATAGAAGTATGCAAAGAATTGTACCCATGAGGGAGTGATGTGATAGGTCTAGATGAAAGTGGTGTACCAATGGGAGCTTGGGTAACCATCGTATTCCTAGTGGGAATAGTCGTACCATGTGGGACCATTATGGAATGGGCCATTTGAAGAGGAATGGTTGAGCTAGGATCAACTGACTTTGTTTTTGAACCAATGAAGAAATAGCAAGTTGTACTGGAAACGTGATCTAGAGGTATCATGTAGGTAGCAGACGTTTCGGGAAGTTTAGAGACAACAGGTATATCAACACCTGACCTTGAGCTGTAAAGGTCCCGCACTATAGCCGGGGTTCGAAAAATGTCAGTGGTCCAAAAGGGATCCTCATTTTTCAGGCAAGTAAGAGGTCTGGTTGGTATTCTAGAAGTGTCAACAACAATTTCTCTGGATGAATTTAGTTAGAGAATACGTCTCTCATATATAGGAGGTATTCGGAAAGCATCTAGAGAATCAGAAACAATTCGGAAATTGTCTAAAGAATTTGTTCTTTCCGCTTGTGAAGGTATGTTGTCCTGGACCTCACTTTACTGAGGAGAGCCCTCCGGTGGATTAGTAGGCAAAGGTTAAGAACCTTTTGGATCTTCCTACGTGAACGGCGTGGAGGGTCAATGTTGGTTGAACCAAATATTTTACGGAAAAAATCTATGGCCAACTATAGAAACAAACATCTCTCGCTAATAAAATATAGGAATCAAACCAAGCAAACAAAACCTTCTTATTTCGAAGTCACTAGTTGGTGATGAAATCCAACATTGTGAAGTCAAGACAAGAAGGGGCTAGGATAGATCGGGTGGAAAAGTTACGTTGACGACTTGCTTAACGGACTTATAGCCTGGTGCAATCTCCCACACATAATCGTGGGTATACCCTCCAAGGATCCCAAGTGAGTTTGGTCAACGTCTATTCCAGGTACCATGAAGACTTGCCCCTCCACAATCACCTCATGTAAGACCCTAAGAAGATAGGAAGCTAAGGCTTCCAAGAACAACAGTGATGCCTGGGGAAACAATCAACAGTCTGATCCATGCGCAAAGGCAGGGTATCTAGCCCGAAATCAACTTGAGAGGCTTCCAATCATCATTGTGGGTATACCATTAAAGAGACCCCCATAATACACACAATCTCTACACCGATACCAACAAAGCAGGGNGAATCATTATATAGGAGAAGGTGAAGTGGTTAAAAGGATGAGGATGATCCCACCAAATCAAAGAAGCCAGTAGGATCACAACCATATGGACGCCACCTCACATTCTAGAAGATTCTCCTTCTAGAAACTTCGTGAACTCCTTTCTTCGTTTAGCTTTCAAACGTCATTGTACCCTGCCTATATAGCAACCTGCGAAAAACCCCGCAGGCCAGGTATAGAGCAGCCTGTGAAAATCAAGGATTTTCGCATTGTGTACTACTATCAACCTGCAGCGTCATTCTAAAAGCATGCCTTGTAGGGGAAGAACTCGGTCATTTTTCTCATGTAAAAGATTGTTTTGAGAGCCTGAACACATGCTTGTAGAATCATCATCAGAGTGACCAAAATAATGTGTAACACCTGTAAGAATCTTGACCAAAGATCATAAAGAAGAGAAGAGTTGGTGGATGTAGCCCCAGGCTGGGGTTGAACCTCGTATATCCTGTGATGTGGTTTCTTTATGCATTGTGAATGTTTTATTGTTTATATGATTACTGCTTAGTGTAACAACGTATGCTTAGATGAATATGATATCTTAGGTCCTGATGGTGTGAATAAGATTCTAGATCTGATCTATGTTGATATGCTTAGTGCTTGAATATATTAGATCTGGATGAATACTGCGCTATTCTGTAATTAGGGTTTATCTGCATTGTAAACAAAGGTTAAATACTAATGAACTATAACTAATAAGTGTTATATTAACATGTTACAATCACAGATCTATGTCCCAGCTATGGTTGCAAACACTGGAGTCTTGCAACCACCCCTTCTTCTACTTCGGGTGAGACTTCATCTGCTTCACAGGTGTTGCCAAAAGGGTCGGTAGTTAGGGTTTTTTTGGTGCATTGTTGAAGCGTTGAACCTTGGGTATGTCCCTATGCCAACAGAGGATATCGATGGCCACCCACCTTGTCCAACTAGATCAAAACATTTTTTTGGCAACTTACTATTTTTAGCAGTTTTTTAGTTCCTGAACTTCCAGGGCCATTTTGAGGGCCTAAACAACACTTTTTCACGATAAGGAACCTCAATGAANAGAAACATGTCACCGTATTATATTAAGTAAAAGTGGAAGATACAACCAAATTTCCTTGATCTCGCAAGTTCCCTTTTAGTGGTCCTTTGTTCCAACACACACATACACTTTCTCCGAATTTGTATGAAGATGGTCAACAAAATCTCGATGGACAAATGGAGGCCTCAAGCATCATAGTCTTCAGCCTATTCTTTCAGAAATTATTTTCTCAATCTTGATTAACCTTTTCCATGAGAAACGAATCATTATATAGGAGAAGGTGAAGTGGTTAAAAGGATGAGGATGATCCCACCAAATCAAAGAAGCCAGTAGGATCACAACCATATGGACGCCACCTCACATTCTAGAAGATTCTCCTTCTAGAAACTTCGTGAACTCCTTTCTTCGTTTAGCTTTCAAACGTCATTGTACCCTGCCTATATAGCAACCTGCGAAAAACCCCGCAGGCCAGGTATAGAGCAGCCTGTGAAAATCAAGGATTTTCGCATTGTGTACTACTATCAACCTGCAGCGTCATTCTAAAAGCATGCCTTGTAGGGGAAGAACTCGGTCATTTTTCTCATGTAAAAGATTGTTTTGAGAGCCTGAACACATGCTTGTAGAATCATCATCAGAGTGACCAAAATAATGTGTAACACCTGTAAGAATCTTGACCAAAGATCATAAAGAAGAGAAGAGTTGGTGGACGTAGCCCCAGGCTGGGGGTGAACCTCGTATATCCTGTGATGTGGTTTCTTTATGCATTGTGAATGTTTTATTGTTTATATGATTACTGCTTAGTGTAACAATGTATGCTTAGATGAATATGATAGCTTAGTGTCTGATGGTGTGAATAAGATTCTAGATCTGATCTATGTTGATATGCTTAGTGCTTGAATATATTAGATTTGGATGAATACTGCGCTATTCTGTAATTAGGGTTTATCTGCGTTGTAAACAAAGGTTAAATACTAATGAACTATAACTAATAAGTGTTATATTAACATGTTACAATCACAGATCTATGTCCCAGCTATGGTTGCAAATACTGGAGTCTTGCAACCACCCCTTCTTCTACTTCGGGTGAGACTTCATCTGCTTCACAGGTGTTGCCAAAAGGGTCGGTAGTTAGGATTTTTTTGGTGCACTGTTGAAGCGTTGAACCCTGGGTATGCCCCTATGCCAATAGAGGATCTCGGTGGCCACCCACCTTGTCCAACTGGATCAAAACATTTTTTTGGCAACTTACTATTTTTAGCAGTTTTTTAGTTCCTGAACTTCCAGGGCCATTTTGAGGGCCTAAACAACACTTTTTCACGATAAGGAACCTCAATGAAAACCAAAGTCTCTCATTGAGACCCCTAAATGAATCTCCTCATCAATACCTTTCCAACAGGCTATCATGTGCCCTAAACGAAGATTGTATGCAAAAGTTATCACCCAAGGAAGTTGATGTACTAACTTACCCCAACGGGGCACACCTGACTTTTGACACTTCATCTCCTAGGGTTAGGTTTTTGTATGTCTAGTATTTTGGCATTCATTTTTATTGTAAAAAGGCCTTCAGAGACTAATTCTACTCATCTTCTTGCGAATGAGCATAGTCGTCACATCTCTTCTCAAAGATAAGTTGCCACCATTCTAGCAAGCTTGTTTTCAATCTACATTTTACATTTTTCATCATATATCGTANTTTGTTGTAACTTTGAAAACATTATCAATAGCTAGTTGTCTAATGGTTTCGAGTCTTGTTGACCTAACAATGAGGAGAAGTGAAGTTTCCCTAAAATTCGTTGTAACTTGGAAAAAAATATCAATAACCAGTTGTCCAAAAATTTTAAAAACTTTTTCGTAAAAGGTAAATCAATACAACCAACCATTAATAATTTAGGGAAGATAAAGAGTGTTAACGTAGTCGTGCTATTTCCATGATGTCATCAAGTATATCTAGTCTTGCATTGTCTGTGCTATTACCAAAATGACCATTAAGAAACAAGGCTTGTACACTCCTTTGCCTACTTCCGACAAGCCATGGGAATCCATCTCAATGGACTACATGTCAGGGCTTACATCCACCAAGCAGGGAAATGACTATGTTTTTTTGGTTGTTGATCACTTTTCCAAGATGGCAATTCTATCCGCCTGCAAGAAGAGAATCACAACCGAGGCCACTGTCAAGATATTCTTTGAACGAGTGTGGGCACACTTTGGGATCCCACAAACAATTATCTCATATCGGGACAGTCAATTCCTCAGCACATTCTGGTCGAGCCTCTGGTCACCGTTGGACACAAAGCTCACCAAGTCCACTTCCTTCCACCCCCAGATAGATGGCCAAACCAAGGGCATCAACCAAATGATCATGCACATCCTGCACATGNAATGATTACAATACCACTAGTTACAAGGTACCGAAGATAATTACAAATAAAAGGAATCCTAGGAATGGAAATCAAACATTTGCTAATGTGGATATTAACTACCATATTTAAGCATGAGTTTGAAACAACAAGAGTGTTGTGATAGTTCTATTGGACCTAGTTGAAACAACAATAATGTTGTTAATAGTGGTGATCCACCATCACAAAAGTGTTGTTAAAAATGATGGATTCTTATTTTGATATACAATTACTAATAAGTCATTTTGTTCTTTATCATTACATTATGGATAAGGACACTTAAATGTTAGTTATCTTTAAATCAATTTTCAAAAAACTTCATTATATTAATACAAATTCATCTGAAACCCAAGTTTATAAAATATTTAGCAAATCAGTGGTTTTCAAATATATTACTAACTAGTTTTATCAATTGTATTTAGCTTGGGAGGTTCGGAGGAATTATATTATCCTCCCCACCCTAGTTCAATTTCAGTAATTGACATGTTGAGCTCATAAAAAACTATATTGTTGTAATGATTTCAAGCCTTGTTGACCTACCAATGAGGAGAAGAGAATTTTCCCTAAACTTTGTTGTAACTTTGAAAACATTATCAATAGCTAGTTGTCTAATGGTTTCGAGTTTTGTTGACCTAACAATGAATAGAAGTGAAGTTTCCCTAAAATTCGTTGTAACTTGGAAAAAAATATCAATAACCAGTTGTCCAAAAATTTTAAAAACTTTTCCGTAAAAGGTAAATCAATACAACCAACCATTAATAATTTAGGGAAGATAAAGAGTGTTAACGTAGTCGTGTTATTTCCATGATGTCATCAAGTATATCTAGTCTTGCATTGCCTGTGCTATTACCAAAATGACCATTAAGAAACAAGGCTTGTACACTCCTTTGCCTACTTCCGACAAACCATGGGAATCCATCTCAATGGACTACATGTCAGGGCTTACATCCACCAAGCAGGGAAATGACTATGTTTTTTTTGTTGTTGATCGCTTTTCCAAGATGGCAATTCTATCTGCCTGCAAGAAGAGCATCACAACCGAGGCCACTGTCAAGATATTCTTTAAACGAGTGTGGGAACACTTTTGGATCCCACAAATAATTATCTCATATCGGGACAGTCAATTCCTCAGCACATTCTTGTCGAGCCTCTGGTCACCGTTGGACACAAAGCTCACCAAGTCCACTTCCTTCCACCCCCAGATAGATGGCCAAACCAAGGGCATCAACCAAATGATCATGCACATCCTGCACATGTACAATTCCAAGCACCCCCACACCTAGGATGAGAGTCTTCCCTATGTTCAACACAAATACAAGAGAGCCATACATAGACCAAAACCCCTTTCAGGTGGGGTTGGGATTTCAACCATTGGGTCCCATGGAAGTTGTACTACCTGTTGCAGCCAATCAGACATACTCATTGCATGCTCCAACTAGAGATGACAAAGCCACCCGGTTCATTGAGCAGATTCAACACATCCAAGAACAGGTTCAAGATATTTTACAGAAGTCCAATGCTAAGTACAAGAAGCGCTATGATTAACACTAGGTTCCACATGAGTTTCTGGTGGGAGACAATGCTTGGTTGCACTTGTAGAAAGAACGGCTTACAGGGCCTCATCGAAAGATTCTTCCACTCTCTTATGGACCCTACACCATCACCAAGGTTGTGGGTGACAATGCTTTTGAGCTCAACCTTCCCCCATTCCTTGGCTTGCACCCAATATTCAATGTGGACCTCCTTTGGCCTTATTTTCCACCATTATTAGACACCTCAGATATAGAAGAATAGTCAACACCAACAGATCTCAACCCTGACTGCATGGAACATGCATCCACTGATCAGATCGTGGACATAGGTTAAGGGCACTCGCCAACAGAGGATCCAACTTTATCGAGTTGTCAAAGCATGGCAACTCCTTGTTATGAACATAATATATAATTATAAATATAAATACATTATAATAGTTAATGAATAATTAATGAAGAGACACCTTCCCAATGAAAGGTCATGTTTCTTCATGGAAGGGCACCCCTGCGTGGGTATATAAGGCCCTCA
>JZKD02S1672902.1:37998-78939 GCA_000966675.3 Picea glauca
TCATCTCACAAATTAATTTGACTAAGACCCATATTCGGCAATTTCTCCCCCTTAGGCGCCTAGGGAAGAGAAACACTTGCCTTGGTACTTTATTTTAATTTAAAATTTAACACTCAACATGTCAATTACTGAAATTGAACCAGGGTGGGGAGGATAATATAATTCCTCTGAACCACCCAAGCTAAATCCAATTGATAAAACTAGCTAGTAATATATTTAAAAACCATTGATTTGCTAAATATTTTATAAACTTGGGTTTAATATGAATTTGTGTTAATATAAAGAAGTTTTTGAAAATTGATTTAAAGATAACTAACATTTAAGTGTCCTTATCCATAATGTAATGATAAAGAACAAAATGACTTATTAGTAATTGTATAGAAAAATAAGCATCCATCGTTTTTAACAACACTTTTTTGATGGTGGATCACCACTATTAACAACATTGTTGTTGTTTCAACTAAGGCCAATAGAACTATCACAACACTCTTATTGTTTCAAACTCATGCTTAAATATGGTAGTTAATATCCACATTAGCAAATGTTGGATTTCCATTCCTAGGATTTCTTTTATTTGTAATTATCTTCAGTACCTTGTAACTAGTGGTATTGTAATCATTAGGTGCAATGAGAGAGTACACTTTGACTGGGGCTAATGGTTAAGAACAATGTGTTTCCTCCTTGGAGGTCAAAGGTTCAAATCTGAAAGGGTAAACATTGAAATGAGTGGCACAACTAGGGTTTGCATGTAACATTTGATCCGGATTTATGAGCGAAACGAAATGAAACCACAAATTTATGAAATTAAAACAGAGACATAATGAACAACAACATATATACAATAAAACTTGACTTTCGTTCAATAAGAAATATGATGAAAAATGTAAAATGCAGACTGAAAACAATCTTGCTAGAATGGTGACAACTTATCTCTGAGAAGAGATGTGACGACTATGCTCATTCGCAAGAAGATGAGTACAATTAGGCTCTGAAGGCCTTTTTACAATAAATATGAATGCCAAAATCCTAGACATCCAAAAACCTAACCCTAGGAGATGAAGTGTCAAAAGTCATGTGTGCCCCGTTGGGGTAAGTTAGTACATCAACTTCCCGGGGTCATACCTTTTGCATACGACCTTTGTTCAGGGCGCATGATAGCCCGTTGGAAATGTATTGATGAGGATCTTTATTTAGGGGGATCAATGAGAGCCTTTGGTTTTCATTGAGGTTCCTTATCACGAAAAAGTGTCGTTTAGGCCCTCAAAATGACCTTGGAAGTTCAAGAACTAAAAAATTGCTAAAAATAGTAAGTTGCCAAAAACATGTTTTGAGCTAGTTGGACAAGGTGTGTGGTCACCAAGATCCTCTATTGGCATAGGGGCAAACCCAGGTTTCAACGCTTCAACAACGCACCAATAAAACCCTAACTACCGGCCCTTTCAGCAACACTTGCGAAGCAGATGAAGTCTCACCCGAAGTAGAGGCAGGGTTGGTTGCAAGACTCCAATGTCTACAACCTTAGATGGGACACATATTTGTGATTGTAATACCTTAACATAGCACTTAGAAGTTATATTTTATTAGTATTTAACCTTTGTTTATGGCGCAAATAAACCCTAATTACAGAGCAACACAATATTCATCAAGATCTAATATATTCAAGCATTAAGCATATCAACATAGATCAGATTTAGCATCTTATTCACATCATCAGGCACTAAGCTATCATATTCATCTAAGTGTACATTGTTACACTAAGCAGTAATCATATAAATAGTAAAACATCCACAATGCATAAATCAACCACAACATAGGATATACGTGGTTCACCCCCAGCCTGGGGCTATGTCCACCATCTCTTCTCTTATTTATTATCTTCGGTCAAGCTTCTTACAGGTGTTACACATTATTTTGGTCACTCTGATGATGATTCTACAAGAATGTGTTCAGGCTCTCAAAAAAATCTTTTACATGAGAAAAATGACTGAGTTCTTCCCCTACAAGTCATGTTTTTAAAATGACGCCGCAGGATGACAATATGACATAGTGTGTAAATCCTTGATTTTTGTAGGCTTCTCTATACCTAGCTCATGGGGTTTCCACAGGTTTCTATATAGGCAGGGTGCGACGACGTTTGAAAGCTAAGAGAATAAAGGAGTTCACGAAGTTTCTAGAAGGAGAATCTTCTAGAATGTGAGGTGGCATCCGTATGGTTGTGATCGTACTGGCTTCTCTAATTTGGTGGGATCATCTACATCGTTTTAACCACTTCACCTTCTCCTATATAATGATGGGTTTCTCATGGAAAAGGTTAAGCAAGATTGAACAAAGAATTGTTGAAAGAATAGGCTGAAGACTATGATGCTTGAGGCCTACATTTTTCCATCAAGATTTTGTGGACCATCGTCATACAAATTCGAAGCAATTGTATGTGTGTGTTGGAACAAAGGACCACTAAAAGGGAACTTGAGACATCAAGGCAATTTGGTTTTATTTTCTACTTTTACTTAATATAATACGGTGACATATTTCTTTCCCATAAAATCATTAGCATTTTATTACATGACTCCTTGATCACATGTTTAGGTTTTCATTAAATCTATTATTATTGCTTTCACTTTGGTTAGTTTGTGTCATTGCAGATCTGATCTCACAAGAGCACCAGAAAAAAGAAGGGATAACAAAGACATAAGGAACTGATATCTAAAGGTATGTCATCCATTCCTTCTTTGGTAGTAAATTCAATGATTGTAACTTAGGGAAAGCATCATGTCCTATCTTGTTTTGTTCTAGATCCAGGTGGATCTAGGGAGATTAGTTTATGTCCACATTCACCAATTTATCCAATAACAAAATTGGTGACTCCACTGGGGATATGACTTGTTTGTGTTTTTTTTTGGCCATTTGCTTTTAGCCTACCTTTCTTCACTTTATTTCAGTATCTGAGTCTGCGGGACATCCATCTAGACCCTCTGTATTTGAAAGTTCACTTAGATCCTTTGTCCTCTTTCCAAATTTATTTTGTTTACAGACAATTCCACACTGTACCCTTACACAACCTACAAAAACCTTTGATTTATACACCCTAATTGTTTGTCCCGGTGTGTAGTTTCCACAACCTACCCACAACTAACCTATGAAAACCTTTGATTTCTTCAGTGTAATCTACTGCTAGGTTGCAGTGGTGTCTGTAATTTTTTTTTGTTTGGGTCATGTCATCTTTTGATGCCCGGTTTTGATTTAGCCAGCTAGGAGGAACTTTTAAATTCCACAATGTGACTGATTTCTGAGTTTGAAACTTGTTGTTGATTGGTATTCGAAGATCAAACACCTTTTTTTTAATCATTTTTCCAGTCTTACCTTTTGATTTTTATCAACAATGATATAATCTCTGATTTTGCATCTGAGTGCTTGATTGATTAAAATATTTTTGATTGGATTTAAAGTTTTGGATTGATTATATTTTCTGGATTGCTTGTTGACTGGAAAGTCATTTTTTATTTACATTTGGTGAAACACTTTCTTGTCATTTTTACTTTTATCTTCATTGAAAGTTTGATTTGGGTGCTTGTTGATTGTATCAATTTTCTTTGATTACTTGTCCTTTCTTCATTATATCCTTGTTTTGGTTTTGGAAAGGAAGACTTAACGTCACTTATTATTTTAAAGTAATCATACAGAAGAAAGTTTTTTGCATTCAAACGAAGAGAAAATTGAGAAATATCAATGTTTATGGTTGTTTGCAATTGTGTTCATTCAAGAAAAAGAAATTACATTTCGTAGCTTGCATCATTTCGGAAAAATACCTTCTCCCTGTTGTAGATAGAGTTCATTGAACAAAATATTACATCATTCATTTCTGTTTGCATATTATTGGGTCAAGGCCTTACACAACATTGATTTCATTCCCATCTCGCTCTTGAGTAACAACAAACTCTAAAAAACATTGCGAAATCTAAAACTCAATTAGTAACTTTTATTTTCTAGGGATCTTTTACACCAACATTATATATGCTAGAGATTTGGAATAGGCTATGAGATACACTCTCCAAAGCACAAAGCACACAATAACATCTTATGATAGGGAGTGTTTAAATCCATTTGCAACATTTTGTCCCGAGAAGCCCTTCTCACATAAGGGTCAAACTTAAGGTCGCATTGAGATTGGCAGAGTTACTCACCCTGCTTTGTTGGTCTCAGTGTAGAGATTGTGCGTATTATGAGGGTCTCTTGAATGGTATACCCACAATGATGAGTGGAAGCCTCTCAAGTTGATTTTGGGCTAAATACCTTGCCTTTGCGCGTGGATGAGATTGTCGACGGTTTCCCCAGACATCACTGTTGTTCTTGGTAGCCCTAGTTGCCTATCTTCTTAGGGTCTTACATGAGGTGACTATGGAGGGGAAAGTCTTCATGATACCTGGAATCGACATTGGCCAAACTCACTCGGGATCCTTGGAGGGTATACCCACCATTATGTGTGGGAGCTTGCACCAGGGTGTAAGTCCGTTAAGAAAGTTGTCAACATAACTTTTCCACCCTCTCTATCTTAGCCCCTTCTTGTATTGACTTCACGACGTTGGATTTCATCACCAACTAGTCACTTCGAAATAAGAAGGTTTTGTTTGCTTGGTTTGATTCCTAGATTTTATTAGCGAGTGTTGTTTGTTTCTATAGTTGGCCATAGATTTTTCCCATAAAATATTTGGTTCAGCCAACATTGACCCTCCACGTAGTTCACTTAGGATGCAAGGACTACCCCTAGAAGATCTAGAAGGTTCTCAACCCTTGCCTACTAATCCACCATAGGGCTCTCCTCAATAGAGTGAGGTCCAGGACAACATACCTTCATAAGCAGAAAGAACCGATTCTTTAGACAATTTCCGAATTGTTTCTGATTCTCTAGACGCTTTCTGAATACCTCCTGGATACAAGAGACGTATTCTCTGACTGAATTCATCTGGAGAACTTGTTGTTGACACTTATGGAATACCAACTAGATCTCTTACTGGCCCGAGAAACGAGGATTCCTTTTGGACCATTGACATTTTTCGAACCCCGACTATAGTGCGGGACCTTTACGGCTCAGGGTTAGGTGTTGATATACTTGTTGTCTCTGAACTACCCGAAACGTCTGCTACCTACACGATACGTCTAGATCACTTTGCCAGTACAACTTTCTATCTCTTCGTTGGTTTAGAAACACAATCAGTTGGTCCTAGCTCAACCATTCCTCTTCATATGGCCCATTCCATAATGGTCCCACACGATATGACTATTCCCACTAGGAATACGGTGGTTACCTAAGCTCCCATTGGTACACCACTTTCATCTAGACCTATCCCGTCACTCCCTCATGGGTACAATTCTTTGCATACTTTTATCCCCATTCCTACCCAAGTTCCATCCGAAGATTCTCAAGTTTTTACTCCTCCTGGGTACAATGTTTCTTCTAGTTTCATTCTGACACCTTCCCAGGTCCCCTTCGGGGGGTCTTATCTGCCTTTTATGGGAGGATTTGGCCCAAGTGGCTCCAATCCAATTGGAGGCTCTACTCCATCATTCAATGATGGTTATCATATTCCTGTTGGAGGGAAATATAACACTGGGGGGAAAAATCAATTTGGAGGTCACACCCAAATTGGAACACCACCCCCACTTGGAGGTTATACCCCACCCTATGGACAAAACATACCAGGATCACTAGCCCAATATTGGAACCTTCTCATCTAGGAAAATCCAAAATCATATGGGGGGAAACAACCTCAAGTTAGCTCTTTCATACCCCCCTAGTTCGGTCCAGTCATATCTTGGTTCTTCCAATCATATTTGGGGTTTGAACATTCATTCTAGTGTCCCTTTCCAAGGGAACATCCTTAATCAGCACAACCCTATGGGATACATGCCTCCATACTCATGCCTGAATCTGTTAGGAACTTCACCTCATATACAAACTACTTACAGTCCTAATGGTATACCAACGAGACTTCCTCCCCAAAGTCACCAGTACCCTCACGTGAATAGACAGTTAACCTTTTTAGCCACTTTGGATCTACTCGACTTGTCTAGAATCTTGAAATACCCTATCCTGCATTCTCCCCATTGGCCTATTATATCGGCCAAGCTACCTTCCGAAATTCCAAAATTTGACGGTAAACCGAGAGAAGATCCAAACAACCATGTCATGACTTTTCACCTTTGGTGTTCATCCAACTCTTTGATGGATGAATCCATTCGGTTACGATTCTTCCAATGAACTCTTATGGGTTCGACTGCAAAGTGGTATATAGAATTACCACTAGGCTTCTTCACCGACTTTAATACCCTAGTCATGGATTTCCTCACACATTACCAATTGTCCATCTGCTATGAAATAGGAACTGAGATTTTGAGTTCCTTCAAGCAAAATTTGGCCACTCATATTTCCAATCACATCCATGAGTGGAGAAGAAGACGATGTTTGATCAAACTCGACCTTCCTGATCAGTTATTGGAAGAATGGTTCATGAAATCATTCATGAATAAAATCTCTCGTGACATTGCCATGAGTGGAGTTGTCACAGAAGAACAGGCGATCATTCGCGCTCAATACCTAGATCTCATTTATTCACAAATGGGCACTCTTTACGACTTACTCCATGATGCTCCTTGTCCTTCTACCACCGCTACCTCTACTACCCCTGCTTCTTCTCATGCGACTGATGGTGTGATTGGCATCTTCCAGGCTCAACCTCAATCTACGCAAGCCTCTCACACCAATCCCAAATCTATTGCTTCTAATGTTCAAAATGCTCTGACTCCTACTCCTTCCACCGAAAAAAGCTCTGAGGTTAACTCCGTTCAATCTACCGCTGCTGGAAAAAATAAATCTAAAAAAGAGAAGGGTAAGAATAAGGAGGACAAAAATAATCTGCAATCTGAGAAAGCCAAAACACAACCTATTGATGATAAGGATAAGCACAAACACCGATACACTTTTCTTATCCGTGGTGATGATCACTACACAAAATATTGTCCAAGACGTGTCGAGGTCACTAAGTTCCTTCAAGGGATTGTGAAGCCTCCCATAACTGTCTTTTTGTCCCAACCTTTCCCTTCTCAACAACAGGCCCAATTGGTCATTCACGACTAAGTCTGTCCTTCCAACACTTGTTATGTTGTTATGTGTACTGGTGATTAAAAAAAGAATGAAGTTACACTTACGACTTGGGCCAAATATTACTCTTCCTCAAAGGAGAAAGTTGACGATATACCACCTTCGTTGGTTCAACTGCCTCCCTCAACTTCACCTCCCAACGATCCTCTTCATCTCAAATGATCAAGCCCTGATACAATTCTCTGCCCCCCTCCAAAGGGTGTTGCTCAAAAGTCTGCCTTTAATCCTCATGTGCGTGCTTCTCATAACTACAGTATTGTAGAAGATCTTACGCAAACACCCTCCACGATGTCAACTCTCGAAGTCCTTCAAAGTTGTCCTGCTCAATGGAAGGCATTTTTAAAGGCTATTGGTGGAATTGATCCTATGGATACAAATTTGATAATTTTTGACCTGGAAGATCACATTCCAAGGATCCCCCCTCAACTAGCATTTCAGATACAATTTGTTGTCAAGAACAAGATTATATGTAGAACTGTTATTGACAGGGGTGCCTCGACGTGCATACTGTCTGTTGCCTATTGGAAATCCATTGGCTCTCCTCCCCTCACTGAATCACACAACACACTTAAGGTCTTCAATGGCTCTGGCTTTAAACCCTACGGTGTACTTCCCTTATTGTCTATTATGTTGGAAGTCAAATCGGTTAATGTCGAAGTTGAGGTCTTTGATGCACCTCTCGATTACAACCTCTTACTTGGCTGTAGATGGATTGATTCTATGCACGCAGTTGTGTCTACTCTTTTCTGTGTCGTATGTTTCCACACCAGGGAAAAATCATTACTATACCAGCTGGCCTTTTTCAACTCTGATTCCCGTACTAGCAACGTACCCTTTATTTCAAAGACACCTCTTGGGTATGAGAATGTCGGTGTGGGTCTACTAAAAAATTCAAATTTGATGGGTACATTCCCAATCCCACCACCCGATATTACACCTCCTTTGGTCGGCTCGATCAACATGATTTCCACCTTTGTTCATGAAACCCCCACGTCTCACGACCCATGGATAGTACCTGACCCCAATGATTATCTTCTCTATGGAGAGAAAATGCCTTTAAGTCTAGTTGAGTCGGCTTATCAATCCATTCAATCAACAACTCCTTCTACCCGCTCTCTTAGTGATTCATCTCCCGATCCTTTTCACGTCATTTTTCCTATGGACGAGATGATTATGTCTGTTATTTCTATGGAAGGCACCCCCTGAGAATCATCGTTCCATTCTCTTCTTGGAACAACACACTTTAGGAGTTACCAACTGATTTCGACTCCGTCAACCATTGTTGTCATTTCCTCTATTCTTGAGTCAACAAACGATGTGCTATATGAAGGGAATTGATTAATATTTCACCCATTATTCCTCTTGACATATCTATTAAACCTGGAGTTGTTGAAAATGTTCACATCAGAGCCGCTTGTTTCGATAATGAAGTTGTCACTTATAAAGAAAATTTTAAATAACTTTGTGATGTTTTTTCTTGGATTTATGAAGAGATGCTTAGTATTGACCCCAATATCGTTGTACATGAAATTAAGATCTACCCAGATGCTAAACCCGTTCGGAAGAGACTTTGCCCAGTCCACCCCCGTAAAGCCACCGCTATCAAACTCGAAGTTGAAAAATTCTCAAGGCTGGTTTTATCTATCCTGTGGATTTAACCGATTGGGTATCCAATCTCGTTTCGGTCAATAAAAAACAAGGCGTGATCCGTGTATGCGTCGATTATAGGGATATTAATAAAGCTTGTCCCAAAGACAACTTTCCAACCCCCTTCATTGACTAGATCGTAGACGATTGCGCTGGGAGTGAAATAATCTCATTAATGGACGATTTCTCCGATTATAATCAGATTAACATTTTACCCGCGGATCAACATAAAACCGCTTTCATTTGTCCTTGGGGTACTTTCGCCTACCGAAAATTACCTTTCGGTTTGAAGAATGCTGGTGTGAATTTTCAACGTGCCATGTCTTATGCTTTTCACGATATCAAGCACATCATACAACCTTATCTCGATGATCTATCGACGCATTCCATGCATCGCCAAGACCACTTGACCCATCTTCGAGCCATTTTCCTTCACTTTTGTTACTACCGTATACGTTTAAACCCACACAAATGTGTTTTTTGTGTGGAGTCTGACCGTCTTCTAGGTTTTATTGTGTCATTTCATGGAATTAGGGTGGATCCTTTAAAGGTTGAGTCCATCCTTAATTTACCTCCTCCTTCTACTTTACACCATCTCCAAAGTTTGCAAGAGAAGGCAAACTTTTTGCGTCGATTCATTCCCAACTACGCTGAGTTAACACTAGGATTTACTCAACTGTTGAAGAAGGGTTATGAATTCCTATGGGACGAGACTGCCAACAAAGCCTTTGAAGCTTTGAAACTTGCCCTAACATGAACACAACTTCTTTTCCCACTAGATTACAGTCGAGACTATTTCCTCTACCTCGCCGCTTCAGACTCTACCATTGCCATGGTTTTAGTCCAAGAGGATGATTTGCACGATGAACAAGTAATTTATTATTTGAGTCAGAGTCTCATGACTACCGAGGCCAAATACCTATATGTGGAAAAACTGGCCTTGGCAGTTGTTCATGCTATCCAATGTTTTCATCACTATATCCTATTACTCAAGACCACTATCATTTTCGATTGAAACCCTATACCGCATATCCTTACATGACAATTATTGGGGGAAAAATACTCCAAATGGATAGTGATTCTCTAGGATTTTGACTTAAATTTTGAATGTGCTAAGTCTAAGAAATCTTTGGTATTTGCCGAATTGAATGCGACCTTCCCTCCATTGAGATAGAAAATGTGGCAAAGGATTCCTTACCTAATGAATCCCTTTTTCTTATCAATTCTGATGATGCTTGGTATGGAGATATTATCATTTATCTCTAGACTCAAACTTTCTGGCCCGACCCCTCTAGTACAGACCATCATCACATATGGTATCAAGCCCATCAATACACAATTCTCGGTGACACTCTCTATTGCCATGGTGTTGACTCTATTTTTCGACATTGTATCACCTTCAATGAGGCTGAGAAAGATTTGAATGACTGCCATTCTGGAGCATGTGGTGGTCATATGTTTGGGTATGACATTGCCCAAAATATCTTATGATTAAGGTAATTCTGGCCTTCTTTTTTTAAATACTGTATAACCATCGTCCAAAAGTGTCATTCTTGTCAAACGTACAATAACAAGATAAGATCTCATCCCGCTCCTTTACACCCTGTAGTTTCCATTGGACCTTTCACAAAATGGGGCATTGATTTCATGACATGTAACCCTCACTCGGTCGAGGGGCATGGATACATTATTGTAGCCGTGGATTATTTCACGAAATGGGCTGAGGCGATGCCTACATTCGATAATACCGGAAAAAATACTGCCCTATTCATATTCAATCATAGCATCACGCAATTTGGAATACCGCAAGCTATCATCATTGATCACGGTAGCCATTTTCAAAATTTCATGATGTCCGAGCTTACTGAAAAGTTGGGTCTTCGGCATGAAAACTCAACCCCCTACTACCCGTAGGCCAATGGCCAAGTTGAAGCGATAAACAAGGTTCTTATCACTATGCTTCGTTGGATAATATGAATTCACAAAACAAGTTGGCACACGATGTTGTTTTCAAAATTATGGGCCTATCAGACATCCATGAAGTCTGCCATAAGATTTACGCCTTTTCAGTTGGTGTATGGTATCAAAGTTGTTCTGTCGATTGAATGTGAGATACCATCATTGAAGCTAGCCATTGAAATTCTCTCAAACACCTCTACCGCGGAAGAACATCTATTGTATTTGATGCAATTAGATGAAACCCATCATGAAAACCACATGTTTTCTCCAAAGGTGATCTAGTTCTCCTCTATGAACAAGATCGTGATTTAATAGGGGCCAAAAAATTCGAGGCTATGTGGCGCAGTCCTTATATCGTCAAACGAGTGTTGGAGAAGGGAGCCTATGAGTTAGTAGATTATGATTGCATTCCTTCGAGTGAACCTAGAAATGGGATTTACTTGAATAAGTACTATGCTTAAGATATATTTGCATGAGTGCTTGTATTTTTACTGTATCATACTTTTGTGTGCTACTTTTGTATGATTTTTTGTTATTTGGTTTCGACCCCTAACTTCTTACCTTGCGTTTTGCTGGGTTTCCAGATGTCAGTGTCTTCGCTACTCCACATTAGCTTCGTTGATGGCGCTAGATGCAGTACTCATAACTTAGCATCTGTTTCTTGGGAAATATATGCACCTATGAATGAGTTAATCTGTCTACACGGTGTTTTCCTCAGTCACGCAACTAACAATATCGCGGAATATAGTGCAGTCATTGAATTGTTGACCGACATTATTTCACTTGGAATCCGTCACCTGGTTGTATGGCTTGATTCACAGTTAGTGGTACTACAACTAAGTAATGTATATGCTATCTGAAGTCCTACTTTGTTACGGGTATATCTACGAATTCACCACTTGTAACATTATTTCGATTACATTGAATATCAACATATTCCTAGATGTCTAAATACATTAACAAATGCATTAGATAATTATGTGTTAGACAAAAATTTGAGACACCTGTAAATCCAATCACAATTCACATTAAAACATAGTAATCTAGTAGAAGCCTCATGTATATAGATAACGATAAAAGTGTTTTACAAAAAAATGGTTTTCGTTCGAAGACCAAAATATCAAAATATGAATCCCATGGACTCTACAAAATGGCATCAAGGATGCTGCTCACGGTAGCACACTACTGCCCATGCTACCCTACGAAGTAGTCAACTAAGTGAACCACATATGCCTACAGTATGATGTTGATAATGTCTCAGAATTTCACCGATTGAAATTTCTAGGATATCTACGCTCAATCCGTCTAGGTTCTGCTCGACTGCCTCATTGTCTTCAACATCCCATCTTGCTACCATAGTTGCTTCCCCTCGTCTCTGAATAGGGGATGTACCCGGAGGCCGGTGTGGCCCTACATCTGCATTGTCAAAATATTTTGATTAGTCATCAGATTGAAATCATAAAAAAATCTTATATTTTAAAATTTACAAAAACATCATAAAAGAAAAATGTTTTTCTTACCTATGTCTCCCCATTGAAATCCCTCAGGTAGAACCAAGTCAGGGTCACCTCTGAAATCCAACCTGGCATATACATAATCTTCCACCATCAGGATCTGAGGCCTCAACCAGTCAAAGAATGCATCGTTGTATTTGATGATGGGGCCCGCTACATGTCGAGCCATGAGGTCGCACCACCTCTTCATCCTTGGGTCTTGTGGGGTCGATATGACCTAGTATACCTATAAATGTAAATGGGGGACCCTCTCTAAAAATAAAGACACCAACATAGATGCATACCCGAATTTCTTCAGGTCCCCCTTCTTGCATTTGTTTAGCTGTGTCTTCATGCTGCGAAGGACTTCATCGCTCCAGTTGAACACCCTAGGTTCGATGCACTCCATGACATATTGAAAATATCTTTGGAGGGCCATGTGAGGAGATGCACTCCCCTCCATACATGAAATGGTAAAAAGAATGTTCAGGAGGGGTAAATCCCGGACACCCTTGATGGCAACTTTTCCCTTGCGTCTCTCTACCCTGAGATCACAGTGTCAACAAAGATACTCGCTCATTAGTAGACCACCAACTCTACCTCATGTTAAAGTCAAATGAGACCCACGACGAGATAAACCCGTCAAGAAATATATATATTCAATATATAATGATAGTACGTGGGCACCCACATGAAACGCCTATTGGTCCACATCCCACATGTGGACTAGATACTCGAGTAGCCTCAGTTGGGCTCTCATGCCCTGGATTTAAAAAAAATTCAGTAATCCGCATTGTCAGAGGACATTCACAATGCCCTGGTCATTCAAAGCATCATGTTCATCATATTCCCGCTCCCTCTCCCTCAACTCCAGTATTTTGATGATCAAATACTTGCATTGGGACAATAAAAGGGAGTTAGCATCCTCATTTGTTGCTTTGGAAAATTTCTATTGGCTAAACGCATGAAAATGTTTTTGGGTTTTCGGCCGCCGTAGGCAAATATTTTACACAATGCAAGGTTTTCGTAGGTGAGCCACAAGGCACCTGCGGAAATCATTGATTTTCGCAGGTCCCGATACTGGTCACCTGCGACGGCCCCGATGCACGTCTTTCGACCCAAAATTCAACTCAAAAAACCATTTTAAACCGATAAAAATGAAATTTAATACGATGAAAAGAAAGAGGACGAAGAGATTACTGTTTTGATGGAATCCATTCATTGAATGGTCATCCGTGCCTCCCGCATTCGACAACCGAAGTCTGAGGTAAAAAACAGGGTTTTTAGGCAAGTTTTGGGCAAAATGCAAATGAAATAGTAAAAAGAGTTTTTATTCCTATTTATTTCACTTTTTACTTTTTCTATTAATATTTTCTATTATTTAAATGCATTTTATAAAAACCTAAAGGTCTAATTGTCTCATGAGTATTTTGTTTTCTCACAGATAGAAGAATTGGGATCCTGAACAATGAAATATGGAGATTTTTCGTGATTTGTTTTTATATTTTTCACATGTACAAGTACTTTTTAGGGTTTTCAGAAAAACCTCGAGCCTAGTCTTTGTTCGTTCTCATGCTCAAAAATCGATGAGAACGCAACCGAGTATACTTTTTTTGTCTTTTCGTACTCGTCATGGTAACACGAAAAGCGAAACTCATGGAGTACTCTTTAAGCTTTATTCATGCTCCATAAAAATGAAAATATTGCCGAGCGACCTTGTTCTTTTCACGCTTGTAAAAGTATTTGAGAAAACGTTTGATGAGTGGTAGTTTATCACTTTTTTGTTTCCATCGAATTACTTTACAAAAAAGGAACCGAGATATTTCTCTTTAAGTGTTTTTCATACTCTCAAAACATGAAAAACCCCTGAGTTTTCTATCTTTGGACTCGTTAAAAAAACATTGAAAGACCCATACGGGACCGAACCAATCCTTCTTAGGGTTCGTTAAACATACTCCGAGGGACTCATCCGAAGGATGATCTTACATCAACAAGCATATGTTATCCTCCTCAATCTTGCGTAAAAATAAAGAGGTACTCGCTAGAAATGGTGGGGGAAAATTCGAGAAAGAAACGTGTCTCTGTATTTGTGTTAGTGCCAGTAATAGTCGCTCTTGAACATGACACCCCCTTCATCATTTGAATCCGGGTTGAGAAATCCATTTGTCTCTTGTCTGACTTTCTGCAAGTTCATATCTTGGGTCTTCTTTGAGTCAATGCTACCAAGACCATTGTCATGTCGTTCATATGTTCAAGAGAAGTGCAAACAAGCCCTCTATTGATTCGACCATATGCAGTTGTCAATTCCTACCATGTCGGCCTTCCATGTGTCAGTTTTCAAATCATTTTCATACTTTGATCTACTCTAAATATGTTACTTATTTCATGTCATTGATGGGGGTTACATCAAGGCCTTCCTATGACGAGTCTTTTCCTATTGAATTCAAATCATCATCCAGGAACAAGACTTAGAAATCATTTAGTACCTTAGAGCCTGGATGCCTCAATGGCAGGTTTCTTCTCTTTTGATAGTGGATTCACATCATTGGTCCCTAATCGTTAGATTCCATCGAGTGTTCAAATTCAACTCATTTATTCACATTCGTTGGATTGTACTGAAGTACCTTGGGAGTCATTGACATCAATGGTGATTTCCCTCGCACTTGTTAATGGTTTTCATCAATGACCGGTAATCAGGTGGTTTCTACCATGTTCGACTTCAACTCCTGTAATCGTATGGTTAGATTCGTACTTATGAACGACGGGGTTGAAGCCCCTGGATCTCATCATCTTAGTCCAGGTTGTCATGGAGTATTTATGATTTGTATTGACACATAGATCCACTTTGTATTTATCATGGCTATGTCCTAATTTCAAGTTTGTTAACACAGATCCACATTGTATTCTCGGTGGCTATGTATCGTCTTGATGACATGGATCCACAGTGTAAAATTGGTGGCCATGAATCACATTTATGATTCATATCATTTGTAGTCTGAGCATGGGAATTCCTACCTTAGAAATGGTATAATATTGTGCAGATTCTTGATTGTTTGCAGGTTCCCGATTGGTGTGCTCCTTGTTCCCGACACACACACACATTTTACAATGTATTTTGACTGTCACGAGTTCCAGCCTCATACTTTGGGGGGGATTTTGTTACACATTATTTTGTTCAATCTGATGATGATTCTACAAGCATGTGTTCAGGCTCTCAAAAAAATATTTTACATGAGAAAAATGACTGAGTTCTTCCCCTACAAGGCATGTTTTTAGAATGACGTCGCAGGCTGATAGTAGTACACAATGCAGAAATCCTTGATTTCTGTAGGCTTCTCTATACCTGGATCACGAGGTTTTCTCAGTCTACTATATAGCCAGGGTGTAGCGACATTTGAAAGCTAAAATAAGAAAGGAGTTCATGAAGTTTCTAGAAGGAGAATCTTCTAGAATGTGAGGTGGTGTACGCATGGTTGTGATCCTACTGGCTTCTCTGATTTTGTTGGATCATCCTCATCCTTTTAACCACTTCACCTTCTCCTATATAATGATGGGTTTCTAATCTAGGTGGATATCGGTGGCCACCCACCTTTTTCGACTGGATCAAAACAACTTTCTGACAATTTTGGCAATTTACTATTTTTACCAGGTTTTAACTTCCGGGGCCATTTTAAGGGCCTAAATGAAGGTTTTTTGAGATTGAGGTTCTCACATATATTTCATGGCATAATTGATACCCCAAAATTAATCTCCTCGATTGTACCTTTCCAACGAGCTATCATACGTCTAAAACAGAGATCGTATGCAAAAGTTATGACCCCAGGAAGTTGATGTACTAACTTACCCAAATGGGGCCCACTTGACTTTTGGTGCTTCATCTCCTAGGGTTAGGTTTTTGGATGTATAGGGTTTTGGGCATTCCTGTTTATTGTAAAAATTCCTTCAGAGCCTCATTTTAATCATCTTATTGCGAATGTGAGTAGCCGTCAYATCTCTTCTCAGAGATAAGCTGCCACCATTCTAGTGAGTCTTTCACTCTATATTTTTACAGTCTCTGTACATTTATTTCATTAATAGAAATTGTGTATTAATGTATCTCTATGTTTATGGTTGCATTTATGACATATTTATATTATATTATTGAATATCTGCAATATCTCTGTGCATTTCTTTATTATATCTCCGATCTCATTTCATGCCAAAAATAATCCGGATCAATGGTATGAGAGTAGGTTGTTCTTGATCTTTTTTTCAGTGCATGTCCTCGATGAGGTCCAAGTATAGAAAGTTGGGTCTTGAGCTTGTCTCTCTTGAGGAAAATCTCTCTCGCAAACCCAAGAAACCCTCAATGGTGGAAGAAAATAAAAATGACAAAGAAGACGATCTTATCAGTCTGTTGCTTGAGAAAGCTCTCACGCGACAGAGGGACGAAATGATGGAGAATTTTTCCCACATCCTTCAATGCCTACCGATAGCAACAGGTGCATCTTCATCAAGCGACCACTTTGGAGGAACCTCGCCTTTCAAGGTACAAGTTAATTTTGATATTCCTGTATTTGAAGGACATATAGATGCAGAAACCCTAGACAAATGGTTGAATCTACTAGAAGGTTATTTCTCTGTTCACAATTTTTTCAACAAAGAAAAGATCACCTTCGCACTCCTTAAAGCTCTCCCCCATGTCAAACATTGGTGGGAAACTTATTGGGAGAATATTTCCATAGAGGAGTTTGAAATATATGGTGCTGATCTCACTTGGGATTTTTTTGTGGATGCGGTAAAGGAACAATATTACCCTGTTGGAAATTATGAGGACTAGTACATGAGATGGACCACACTACTGCAAGAGAGGGGACAAGCAGTTCCATAGTTTACCAATACCTTCCATACCTTGCGCACCAAGCTGGGTATCAAAGACTCTGAGCGAAATTTGGTTCTGAAATACCGTGGGGCTCTACACAGATACATCTAGACTGAAATGGATTTTTTGGACATCTCATCACTCGGTGCTGCTTATCGATATGTTGTTAAAATCGAGAAGAAATTTAAGCACCAGAAAAAATGGGATTTCAGATATGTAAATCTGCAACAACCAAAGTATGACAAAGACAACCCTAACAAATAGTCTCCCGAAAACCAGTCTAAGACATTGAAAAAAAAGGGTCACAGGAAGACAAAGAAGGACATCGTAAAATGGTGCGATTTCCACAAAATCCCATGGAACAACACTAATGAATGTCGCTCAAAACAACCATTGGTGGCTGAGATCAAAGATAAGGAGACGAACCCTGATTCAGAATCAGATTCTGGAAATATTGGTAAAGGACAGATCATTGACACAGACCCCACTGCTATTGTCGCAACCGCAACAATTCAACCAGAAGAACCAACAGATCCTGAAGAGGGTGAGTGCCTTTTTCATTCACATATGTGGGTGAAGGGGACCCTGCTGCATTTTATTGTTGATAGCGAAAGCCAGAAGAACCTCATCTCAACAGAGGTCATCAAACAGTTGGGGTTGTTGACAACACCACACCCGCAACCATAAAACATCGGGTGGCTTTTCCAAGGATGAGATCTCCGTGTCAGCCAACATTGTCAATTTTCATACAACATCCAACCCTTCAAGGATGAGGTATTATGTGATGTTTCCCCACTGGATGTCTGTGATGTTCTCTTGGGCCAACCATATATGTGGAGACGCCATACTGTTTATGAGTCTCGATCCCATAGTGTCATTGTTACTTTGGGGGGTCATCTCTACAGAATACCAGAGGTAGCTCCAACTACTGTTCCACCTAAAAAGGGTCACAAGATAGTATCTCATACTGTAAAATTCATCTTCTTCACAATCTATTCAAAAAGAGAATAGAAGGACACTGCAACCACTACAACCTCGCCCCCTGCACCTTCTATTCAATAGAAGCAGGTCGATAAGGTTGCAAAAAAGCACAAAGATTCCTTCTGGACACCTTCCTCTCATGTAGCTCAACTTGTTGAACAACCTTAGCTTCAAAAGGTTCATGACAAACTTCCAAAAACTAAGCAATGCGACGTCTCCAACAATACAAATAGCTCACCAAGATACAGATCCAGCAAATGCTTTTCCCTCTCCCCTAGGAACTCAACTCAATGGAGACCATTGCTTCCTAAGGAGGGATGATTGATCCAGGTGGATATCGGTGTCCACCCACCTTTTTCGACTGGCTCGAAACAACTTTCTGGCAATTTACTATTTTTAGCAGGTTTTAACTTCCTGGACCATTTTGAGGGCCTAAATGAAGGTTTTTTTGAGATATAGGTTATTAATAATATTTGAAAGAATAATTGAGACCCCAAAATGAATCTCCTCGTCGAGACCCTTCCAACAAGCTATCATATGCCTAAAACGAAGATCGTATGCAAAAGTTACGACCCCAAGAAGTTGATGTACTATCTTACCCAAACGGGGCCCACATGACTTTTGGCGCTTTATCTCCTAGGGTTAGGTTTTTGGATGTCTAGGTTTTTTGGCATTCCTGTTTATTTTAAAAAGGCATTCAGATCCTCATTCTAATCATCTTCTTGTAAATGTGAGTAGCCGTCACATCTCTTATCAGAGATAAGCTGCCACCATTCTAACGAGTCTTTCACTCTGTATTTTTATAGTCTTTGTACATTTCTTTCATTAATAGAAATTGTGTATTGTTGTATCTCTATGTTTATGGTTGCATCTATGATATATTTCTGTTATATTATTGAATATCTGCGATATCTCTGTGCATTTCTTTATTATATCTCCAATCTCATTTCGTGTTGAAAATAATCCAGATCAGTGGTATCAGAGTAGGTTGTTCTTGATCAGTTTTTTCAGTGCATGTCCCCGACGAGGTTCGAGTATAGAAATTTGGGTCTCGAGTTTGTCTCTCTTGAGGAAAATATCTCTCGCACACCCAAGAAACCCTCAATGGCGGAAGAAAAGAAAAATGACGGAGTAGACGATCCTATCAGTCTGTTGCTTGAACAAGCTCTCACACGACAGAGGGACGAAATGATGGAGAATTTTTTCCACATGCTTCAACGCCTACTGATAGAAACAGATGCATCTTCATCAAGAAACCACTTTGGAGGAACCTTGCCTTTCAAGGTACAAGTTAATTTTGATATTCCTGTATTTGAAGGACACATAGATGTAGAAGTACTAGAAAAATGGTTGAATCTGCTAGAAGGTTATTTCTCTGTTCAAAAATTTTCTGACAAAGAAAATATCACCTTCGCACTCCTTAAACCTCTCCCCCATGTCAAACATTGGTGGGAAACTTATTAGGAGCATAGTTCCACAGAGGAGTTTGAAATATATGGGGTCGATCCCACTTGGTATTTTTTTTTGGATGCGGTAAAGGAACATTATTACCCTGTTGGAAACTATGAGGACCAGTACATGAGATGGACCATACTGCGGCAAGAGAGGGGCCAATAAGTTTTGGAGTTCACGAATACCTTCCATACCTTGCGCACCAAGCTGGATATCAAAGACTCCGAGCGACATTTGGTTTTGAAATACCGTGGGGCTCTACATAGATAGATCCAGACCGAAATGGATTTTCTAGACATCTCATCACTCGGTGCTGCTTATCGATATGCTGTTAAAATCGAGCATAAATTTAAGCACCAGAACAAACGGGATTTCATATCTGTAAATCCACAACAACCAAAGTATGACAAAGACAACCCTAACAAACAGTCTCCCGAAAACCAGTCCAAGACACAGGAAAATAAGGGTCACAGGAAGACAAAGAAGGACACTGAAAAATGGTGCGATTTCCACAAAAATCCCCTGGCACAACGCCGATGAATGTTGCTCAAAACAGTCATTGGTGGCCGAGATCAAAGACAAGGAGCCGAACCCTAGTTCAGAATCAGATTATGAAAATACTGGTAGAGGATAGATCATTGACACAGACCCCACTGCTATTGTCGCAACTGTAACAATTCAACCAGAAGAACCAACAGATCTCAAAGAGGGGGAGCTCCTTTTTCATTCATAGATGTGGGTGAAGGAGACCCCGCTGCATTTTATTGTTGATAGCAGAAGTTAGAAGAACCTCATCTCAGCAGAGGTCGTCAAACAATTGGGATTGTTGAAAACACCACACCCGCAACCATACAACATCGGGTGGCTTCGCCAATGATGAGATCTCCGTGTCAGCCAACAATGTCGATTCTCATACAAAATCCAACCCTTCAAGGATGAGGTATTATGTGATGTTTCCCCACTGGATGTCTATGATGTTCTCTTGGGACAACCATATATGTGGAGATGTCATACTGTTTATGAGTCTTGACCCCATAGTGTCATTGTTACTTTGGGGGGTCATCTCTACAGAATACCAGAGGTAGTTCCAACTATTGTTCCACCTAAAAAGTGTTGCAAGGTAGTATCTCATATTGCAAAATTCAACTTCTTCACAATCTGTTCAAAAGGGGAACATAATGACATTGCAACCACTACAACCTCGCCCCCTGCACCTTCTATCCAAAAGAAGCAAGTCGACAAGGTTGAAACAAAGAACAAAGATTCCTTTTGCACACCTTCCTCACATGTAGCTCAACTTGTTGAACAACCTCAACTTCAACAGGTTCATGACAGACTTTCACAAACTAAGCAACATGACGTCTCCAACAATACAAACAACTCACCAAGATGTAGATCCAGAAAATTATTTTCCCTCTCCCCCGGGAACTCAACACAATGGATACCATTGCTTCCTAAGAAGGGAGGATTGATCCAGGTAGATATCGGTGGCCACCCACCTTTTTCGATTGGCTCAAAACAACTTTCTGGCAATTTTGGCAATTTACTATTTTTAGCAGGTTTTAACTTCCGAGGCCATTTTGAGGGCGTAAATGAAGTTTTTTCAAGATATAGGTTCTTAGTGATATCCAAAGGCATGATTTATACCCTAAAATTAATCTCCCCGATGATACCTTTCCAACGAGCTATCATACACCTAAAACAGAGATCGTATGCAAAAGTTACGACCCTGGGAAGTTGATGTACTAGCTTACCCAAATGGGGCCCACATGACTTTTGGCACTTCATCTCCTAGGGTTAGGTTTTTGGAATTCCTGTTTATTGTAAAAAGGCCTTCAAAGACTCATTGTAATCATCTTCTTTCAAATGTGAGTAGCCGTCACATCTCTTATCAGAGATAAGCTGCCACCATTCCAACGAGTCTTTCACTATGTATTTTTATAGTCTTTGTACATTTCTTTCATTAATATAAATCATGTATTACTGTATCTTTGTGTTTGTGGTTTCATCTCTAATATATTTCTATTATATTATTGAATATCTTCAATATCTCTATGCATTTATTTATTATATCTCCGATCTCATTTCGTGCCGAAAATAATCCAGATCAGTTTCTCATGGAAAAGGATAAGCAATATTGAGAAAAGAATTGCTGAAAGAATAGGCTAAAGACTGTGTGAAGGTTCATGTTACAACTGATGCTTGAGGCTTCCATTTGTCAATCAAGATTTTTTGGACCATCTTCATACAAATTCAGAGCAAGTGTATGTGTGTTTTGGAACAAAGGACCACTAAAAGGGACCTTGCGACATCAAGGCAATTTGGTTGTATCTTCCACTTTTACTTAATATAATATGGTGAGATGTTTCTTTCCCATAAAATCATTAGCATTTTATTACATGACTCCTTGATCACATGTTTAGGTTTTCATTGAATCTATTATTGTTTCTTTCACTTTGGTTGGTTTGTGTCATTGCATATCTGATCTCACAAGAGCACCGGAGAGAAGCAGGGACAACAAAGACATAAGGAAGTGATATCTAAAGGTATGTCATCCATTCCTTATTTGGTAGTAAATTCAATGAATGTAACTTAGGGAAAGCATCATGTCCTATCTTGTTTTGTTCTAGATCCAGGTGGATCTAGGGATATTAGTTTATGTTTGCATTCATTGATTTATCCAATAACAATAGGCACATAGGATCAAGATCCTACTCCGTAAAAGACAGGAGATCTGCACACACCACCAGATCGTCCTTCCTTGAGCTAGGTTCCAACACAATTCCTTTACACAATTTCTACAATCACTTGCACTTAGCCTTGCAAGATTCACACTGTATGCACAAAGCATGTACAACTATCACTTGCACTTATCACATCATCACACAAATGTCTATATCATCCTTCACGTCTCTTCTTACATCACCTAGACATCTATTTATGCATTAAAAAATGGGCCTAAATATGGGTAAACCCATGGGCTGACATCCCCATACCCTTTACATAAGCCCAAAACCCAAAAAGCCCTAAAAAGGGGAAGAGATTCTGCAATCTCTGCTTCGACTTGCACTCCACCTTCGACAGCCTGTCGAAGTCCCAAAATAGGTCAAACCTGACCAAGGATCTCCAAAACTTGGTCAAGGGCCAACAGGCCCCTAACACTCACTTGTGACTCATCCTGAGTCACTCTGCTTTGGTTATTTTTGCCTCAAAATCCTCAAGCTTGGCTCGAGCTTCTTTGACCTGTTACTGTGCTAAGGCCTCCTGCTCGACGAACTTCTGAAGAACTGCCTCATTCATAGGTCCATCCAAGCATTGCTCAACTGTAGTGACTACTTTCTCTAGTCCTTCTCCTCGTCCTTCAATCTCCTCAAATAGTTGACAAGCTGCATCCTAGAATGGATGGATCCTCTGAGTCACTTCCATGACTTTGCTCTGTATGGTGTGGACTTGTTGTTGAACAATGCATTGTTCCTGTGATCTTTTCATTATTTCAACTATATACAAGAGCTTCAACTTTTCCTGTACCGTTGTTGATTTCTTCTTTTCCTCCTGGAGTTGGGACTCCGGTGTCTTTAGTTCAGGGTATTTAGTAAGTCATTCATAAGTCTGTGCATTGTGATCACTGAGATGTTTGCATTATATGGAGAAGGTCTTGATTCTCTCAACTTCACTCCGAGCAGTTAATTCTATTTTATCTCGCACATCCTGCAGAGTGCTTGGTACTGACTATAGCTCTAGATCTGTTATTCTCTGTTTAAGCTGTTGAATGGATTCAATGAGATTTGTTACTTGATGCTCTACTGGGTCTTCCTACTTTTTCTCTAAGCCCACCACAGAGCGGAGTGATTTGCTGACTACTTGTTTTACTCCAATCTGCTCAGTGAGCAACTTTTCCTTCTCTCGTTGGATTTTTTCTTTCTCTTCTTCGAATTTTGATTGGAGGGCAGCCTTATCCTGATGCGTAATCCTACATTTCTCTATTACTTCCTCTTGTGATTTCTTCAGGGCCACTGTGGTTTGTTCTTTTTCTTCTTATGTGCGATGAAGGAAAGATTTGATTGCATCATCTATTCTGCGGAGTTGGGTAGGATGATCTCCCAACTTTGGTTCTTCTGATGGTGGGGGCGCAATGGACACTGTGCAACTGGAGTGAAGGGAATGTTGTACCCCTCTGAGTTCTGCCTCAATTCTATCATACATGGCTTCTTGTTTGGATTTAGTGTTCTGCAAGAGGTCTTGCAAGGCATTTGATATGAATGCGATGATGAAGTCGAAGTCATCGAGTGTGAGTACAGTTTGAAGCTTAGTCTTAGCAGCTTTAGACTTCTTCCAAGAAATAGGTTTCGTGGGGGAAACCTTCCTTTTCTTAGATGGATCAGTCTCATCAATGGGATCCCTAGGCAGTGTTACTTTGCCTTGCTTTTGCTTATCTTCTTTCCCATTGTTCTCTTCTTTATATACTTCGTCGTTACCTCCTCCTCCAGGTGATTCTGAAGTAGTTTCTTCTGATGCATTTCTCAGGTTATGTACCTCTTCTATCTTCTTCCTTCTGCTGGTTCTAGGTGTGTCATGTGCTTCGTAAGTGGCCTTTGAGCTTCCTAGTTGTTTGGGATTAGACAATTCTGTGGGGTCAACAGGGATAAGGAGCTTTGTAGGCCAGTCCTTAGTTATCTCTTCTAGGTCCTCTTATGTGAGATTATAGTATGATTGAATCTCTTCTTTACTCTTTTCTGCATGCATAGTAATGTAAATGAAGTGTCAATCTGCGCAGAACTTCATAACCGGGTTGAACCAGTGTAGAGTGCTCGACGTTATATAAGGTACAACTTCAATAGCCCTTTTTAATTGGTGATAGTATGTATGGAATACTGTGTTTGAATGCCACTATTTTCCCATATCGCTCGAATACCAGAGTGTAGTGAACTTCACAACGAGCGGCTCGAACAACTCAATGTTGGGGAAGGTTGCACCTTACGACATCTCCCAATTTGTAAATGCGATGAGGATCAAGAGCCAACTAAAGTGGAACTCATAGCCCTGATCCCAAGCTTCGTGACAATCCAATTCTAACTGGTTGACTAAGTACTTTTCCCAATTCATCTGTAGTCCTTCTACGCATTTCCCAACAAGATCAACAACGAACCTTGTGACCTGTGTAAGTCTGTTCTTTCTCACTATCTTCCCTACGATCGGCTGGCAGGCCAAGTGCACTACACCATTCTGGATGGAAGCTACCTTGTAGCCTCACATACCCTTTTATACATCTCCATAGGTATCTTTAATCCTTTGTGCCAGTGCATGGTTTGCAGCCTTCCCTGGGTAGAATTCTTGTGGGTCTGGTCCCTGCATGCTCAATCCGGTGATCCTATGGATCAGCATGGGATCGACGATGATGTGTCTGTGTAACCACAGATAGCTTCCATGGTAGCATGATAGCAGGAGATTTACACACGTGTTAACTTCTTGATGCCTTCCAAAATGTGGTATCTTCATTACATTCAGGATAGTGGACTACGTGAGGTTCATAGTCCATGGTTGGGGGATTATCCTCAAGTTCTTCCCCTTCATCCTATTCAAGTACCTGTGAGGGGAGAGAATGTTGTGGTTCTTGCGATCCCTTAGGTTGAAGTCACTGAATTTTAATGTCATGATCTTGTCTAGCTGGGTTCAAACTGCACATATCCCCTTTGGGAGGTACGTAGTAACCAGAGTATAATCGAAGACCCTTGGGACACTGTCACGACTCACCACACCGACTAGGGGCAGGATGTAGTCGGGTAGGATAGACAGGATCAACTTTTCATTCTCCAAGTCATCTCGATGCTTGGTTCAATCGAGAGGCTTGCACTCCTCTCGGGATGGTCCAGATACGTGAGTAGTCAATGGAGAGGCTTGCACTCCTCTCGTCGATGAATCTTGAATCCTTGTAGACATTACTTTTTTGGCCATTAAATCAATTAGAACTTATTCAATCGACTTCTCTATGGTGCTGAGTTCGTTCGACATGCACACTCTCGATCGGATAACTTAGGTCGATGAATGAATACTCAATGTAATAGAATAGGCATTGATCTCAGTAAACACAGTGCGATAGCAATGAGTTCTCTCATTGTCTTAGATAGAATTCGTGAAAGTGTTCTCGGTGCAATATTCAATGGACTAAGTAGACAACGAGGTAACATACCTCTCCAATGGGCAAGAAGCCTTTGCCAATGTTGTTCTGTCCATTACAACGTGGTCCCAACGGTCTGTTGGCGAGATTTCTAGTCATAATTGTTGTTCTAACCATTCGGGAGCATTGGTCTAACATTCATAATGCCTCCAATGGTCATATCGCTCCACCATGGCGAAGTGCCACTTAGCGCTGTTCTAATATCCCGACGAAGTTCCATTTTTGCCTACCTTTTGCGAAGTCTCTTCTGGAACCTCCTGCAAATTTTCTATCTTTTCTCTCTTCTTGTTGAGATTTCTATCTTTTTTCCCTGTGATATGCATTATTGGGTTCCTCTTCCCATTCTAATTCTTATATGTACTCAACATAGTAACTTCACTCTGTTGAGATTCTTTCATAGGGTTAGATAGTAGTACTTCTTCTTTGTCCGAGGTAGGTTCTCTGCTCTTTTGTATAGACAGATATTGTAAGTCTTTATGGGTTCTTTCATCTTTGACATTCAGATAGATGGTCCTCAATAGCTTCGACTAGTCCTGTTGTTATTTTAGTAAATGTGCTATCCTCTTCGTCATGAAGTTTCTTAGTTCTTGCTTCTTCTATTCTAGGGATTCCTCTTCTTTTATTCTAGTCTGATCCTTCTCAATCCATATTTTTCCTAGTAACATAGCAAATGGGGCGCTGCTCTCAATAAATTTAACAACCTCAAAATATTCCTTTGTCAAAGTTCCATGAGCACTCATAGATATTTGGGTAAGTCTTCCACATAGGGTTATCAAATTTCCTCAAAATAATCCTATTCCTCCTAATGAAGAACTCATAGCAGGCTCTCCTAAAATTTCCCAGGTTCTTTCTGTCATGATATTCACCTTTGTTTCCTCATCCAGAACATAGTCAATGTCGAAGTCTCCTATTCTTGTTTCTATGCACTCTTTTTCTTTGAATATATCTGATAAGTTGATATTTCTATGATCATTCAGGGTTTCTTTCATTCGTAGTAATACAATATCTGATTATTTTTGGGTTCTTCCATGGTCTTAGTTTCTTGGCCTTCCTCAGGGTTTTCTGGTCTCATGTTCATTCTTTCAAGCTTAGCAATCATTCTAGGGAAATCCAAAACTTCATGGTCCATAACTTTACAACAAAGGAAATTAGGACCTCTACCAGGGCATTCCTTAGCAAGATGTCCCAGTCTTCTGCAACTATAACAAAGAGTTAATCCTCTCTTTCTCTTGAACAATCCCCAACCTTTCCTGTACTGTGCACTAGGATCATAGTAACTAACTTGAAAAAAATTCTTTCTAGGCTCCTGCATCCATTTGTTAGTCCAAACATTCTTTCTATGCATAGGAATAACATACCTTTCATTATTTCTATTAGATCTATTCATATCAAATCTTCTTTCTTCTAACTGTGCCCTAGTTTTCAAGCTAGGACACAATTTATCAAACATACCTAGATCCATACTTTTGAAACAAAAATTTCCACTTATCTTACTTTTGTTAAAGCACAAATCTTTCAGACCTTACCTCTTTAATAAAAAAATTCACTGATCTTACCTCTTTTCTTTAGATTTTCCTCCTTTATTAGCACAGATCTTCACAGTTAAGTAGAATATTATGCACTAGGGCAACATATCTACGCACAAATCTTTCTCTTTTGTTCAGTTCCTAGAAATCACAGTTTCAGGTCCTGACAACGAAACCATTTGTTGGCATAGGGGCAGAACTATGGTTCAATGCTTCAACAATGCACCAACAATACCCTAACTATTGGCCCTTTCGGAAACACCTGCGAAGCATATGAAGTCTCACCCAAGGTAGAGGTAGGGGTTGTTGCAGGACTCCAATGTCTGCAACCTTAGCTGGGACATAGATTTGTGATTGTAACACCTTAACATAGCACTTAGCAGTTATAGTTCATTAGTATTTAACCTTTGTTTACAACACAGATAAAACCTAATTACAGAGCAGCGTAGTATTCATCTAGATCGCACTAAGAATATCAACATAGATCAGATCTAACATCTTATTCACATCATCCGACACTAAGCTATCATATTCATCTAAGAATACATCATTACACTAAGTAGTAATAATATAAGCAGTAAAACATTCACAATGCACAAAGAAACCACAACACAAGATATATGTGGTTCACCCCCAGCCCGGGGTTATGTTCACCAACTCTTCTCTTCTTGATTATCTTTGGTCAAGCTTCTTATAGGCACATAGCATCAATATCCTACTCCACAAAAGATAGGATATCTACGCGCACAGATCTTCCTTCCCTGAGCTAGGTTACAACACAACGCCTTTACACAATTTCTATAGTCACTTGCACTTAGCCTTGCAAGATTCACACAATATGCACAAAGCATGTACAACTATCACTTGCACTTAGCACATCATCACATAAATGTCTATATCATCCTTCACATCTCTTCTTACATCACCTAGACATCTATTTATACATTACAAAATGGGCCTAAACATGGGTAAACCCATGGGCCGACATCCACATACCCGTTACATAAGCCCAAAACCTAAAAATCCCTAAAAAGGGGTCGAGATTCCATGATCTCTACTTCGACTTGTGCTTCACCTTTGGCATCCTGTCGAAGTCCCAAAATAGGTCAAACCTGACCAAGGATCTCCAAAACATAGCCAAGGGTCAACACCCTCCTGGATCCATCCTCCCCCCTTAGGAAGAAATGGTCACCATTGCGTTGAGTGCCCCTATCATATGAGGAATTTTCTGCTGAATTTGGCCCTAAGAAAGCCACTTTCCTTGGTGCAGGAGTGTGGTGAACCAAGCTGGTTCACCAGGTAAATACCCAATGTAGGTAGGACAACAGGTTATAATCCACAAAGGATAGTATATTAAAAAATAATGTATATGAATATGAGATGATGATGCAATAAGAATGAGGGCCTTATATACCCACGTAGGGGTGCCCTTCCATGAAGAGACATGACCTTTCATTGTGAAGTTGTCTCTTCATTAATTATTCATTAACTATTATAATGTATTTATATTTATTATTATATATTATGTTCATAGTAGGGATTTTCCATGCTTTGAAAACCCGATAAAGTTGGATCCTCTGTTGGCGAGTGACACAACACCCCTACCTCAATAGGTTCTACTCGACCTCTTGGTCTAAGGATCGTTCTTAATCTCCACTTTGAGTTTGATTGACTCTTTGAATCTTCAATGCACAAGTTTTTACACAAGTCCTTATACGAAAACCTCACCTGCGTGAACTAGCATTAGGCTCCAGTCTTCCTCCACATGACCATGGTGCTATGACTTGGTCTACTCTACAAGGCATTTTCATGAATTGTGACTTCAGGGATGCTGATATGATACCCCAACACTCCAACCTCCGAACCCTGAAACCCCGAAAATGGATAACGAGTCTTTAGCTCCCCCCTTATTTCACCCACCATATGACTTCTGGTCAATTCCTGGCATCCACTCTTGAGCGCTTTGGAAATTCGCAACTCAGGAGTTTACAACATAACACTCCTTGGGTTCTTCCCAAGTCTGAATTCGTGACTTCTTTGTTGCAGATCAATGGTCCAGATCCTCCTATGATCTGACGGTCCAAATAATTTCGGTATTTTGCAAACTGAAATTTCGTGACTCTTGACTTCTCATCACAATGTTCTCCACACTCTTGAATTCTGAAATGCCGAAATTCAAAGTACTAGATCAACGGCTACTGTTGATCCATATCTGATGGCCACTAGTCCTCCTAATCTTGTGAGTGTTGAAAGATGCTCAACCTTAGCCCTTCCATTGATCTACTATATCCAACGGTCCACAGAACTTCGGTGATCCTCCCTCTGAGAATTTCAACCGTTTGTTCGATTTCTTGATAACTCTTGGAGAAAGACTTGGTGTCTTTTGCTCCTGAACTTAATTCTCTGTGAGGTGACTCCAGATCTCATTTTTTCTTCGAACTTCTTTCCAAGTCTCTATCCTTCCCAAGCTTGACTTCACTACTAAATAACTTTTACGTCTAAGGGGCTCTTGCACACAGTGCTCCTTGTGACATTTAGAATAACCACTCGCTATTCGATACTTCCAACTCTGTGCATTCTTTGCAATAATAGTTCTTCAACCTTCCTCCTTGGTTGGATGAATCTAAAACTTCATCTAGCTTGCGTGCACCTTTCATGACTCTTTGCTATGCCTGCACTTCGACTGGTATGAGGACAATGTTATCTCTCCTGGATTTTCTTATATGAAACTCAGAAAACCCATCAATGCACTCCTTGTGGACTTTCACTGCACTCCTTGTAGGAATTCTCAAGAATAGAAACAATTGAAACTTATGCCTCTCCTCAAACAGACTTCATACATTCAACATGAAATCACGAGCATACATACACACATAACATTGAAACAAATGCATAACATAGAATATAACTCAACTGTAAACATACCATTCAATAGATGTAGACAACAACCATGAGAACACCACAAAATGGAATCAAAACATCCTTGTATTAATTCCAGGGTTCTTTACATGGGTTCAATAGTAACAATTATATGCTTATACAACCTTCTACAATCTCTATCCTTCTATGATCTTTCACTCTACAACTTACAATTTTAATGATAATAATTGATACAATACAATACATGGGAGGGAAATTTCTAGAGTTTTCCCTCCTACAGCTCTAGCTATCTAATCGAAATTAAAAGCTATCTACTTTTCATTCATTAAAATTAAATGCCTCCATATCTAACATAGGAGAGAAATGCTCAAGATCTATTTTACAATCTTCAAAACATAAATGCAAATACATCCTCCTAGTTGTAACATTAATGCTCCATTTTTTGAAATTCAAAATGTCTTCAAAATGTACGTTGGTGTGTTTCCAGTTGTCCTTTGCTTTTGCGCTTACTTTGTTGGCTTGCCTACTATGCTCTTGAATCATACTCCCTTGGATGAAAAAAAAAGAAAAAAAATAAAATTCACGAACTCCTGTTCATGAGCTCCTGCACTGTTTGTTCGTGTTTCCTGATATTTTCTTCACTTTCCCAACTGGCATCCTCAATCGGGCGTCCTTTCCATTTTATCAAATAATCAAAATATTTCTTCCTTTGGGTATTCTTGCTAATTCTTTGATCAATTATCCTTTCCATCTGCAGCTTTTCAGCTACAAGAATCTGTCTAACCCATTGAAATTCCTATTGAATCTCTTCCCCATATTCTTTATCTTCTCTGTAAGGATAAAAATCTGCCATGTTGAATATGGGTGATATGCCCACACCATCTGACAATTCTATCTCATAAGCATTTTCCTTGAATTTCCTCAAAATATTACACGGTACTCTTGTTAGGTGAGTCATTTTATGCGAATTCCACTTGTGCCAGAATTTGATCCCACTAACTGTGATGTTCAGCTACTAAACTCCTTAACAAATCTCCCAACCTCTGATTTACTACCTCAGTATGTCCATCCATCTGAGGGTGATATTTTGAGCTGAAATATAAATCCATTCCCAGCTTCTTCCATAGCGTCCTCCAGAAGTGACCAACAAATTTGGTATCCTAATCTGAAACAATACTCTTGGGTAAGCCATGAAGTCTAACAACTTCTTTGAAAAACATATTTGCAAAATGTGTTGCATCACTAGTTTTCTGACATGGACTAAAATGTGCCATTTTTGAGAATCTGTCGACTACCATGAATATGGAATCACAAACTCTCTATGTCCTTGGCAGTCCTAACACAAAATCCATGCTTACCACATCCCACGACCTCTCTGGTACTGGCAATGGTTGATACAATCCTTCATTTTTTCTTTTCCCCTTTGCGTGCTGGAAAATTATGCATTTGTTGACAAACTTCTTGACATCTATCCTCATCCTTAGACAATAATATAAACTGTTCAGTTGTGCAAATGTTTTTTCATGGATGAAATTTCCAGCCAATCCCCCACTATGTTTTTCCTTCAGAAGATTCTCTCTCATAGAACTCTTCGAAATACACAATTGATTTCCTTTGAATACCAGTCCATCCTGAATCAAATAATCAATACATTGGCTTCTGTCTCTCAGAACAGGATTCTCACATGCTTCATAAGCATCCTTGAAATTTGAATCACCTCTATACATTTCCTTAAGTCTATCAAAACCTAAGGTCTTCACATGAAACTCCTGCAGAATCAAACATTTCCTGCTCAACGCATCATCAACCTTGTTAGTAGTTACATAAATGTTCTTTATAACAAAAGTAAAGTTCTTCATAAATTCAACCCATTTCACATGTTTCTGGTTCAATTTCTCCTATTGAGTTATGAATTGTAAAGCATGGTTGTCGCTATACAAGACAAACTCTTTTGGAACCAAGTAAAGCCTCCATTTCTTCAATACCTATATGACTGCTTAAAACTCTTTGTCATACGTTGAATATTTCATCTTTATCTTGTTCAATTTCTCACTTAAGTATGCAATTGGTCTATTGTCTTGAATTAAGAATGCTCCAATCGTAAATCCACTTGCGTCACATTCTACTTGGAATATTTTGCTGAAATATGGAAGAACTAGAATTAGCTGTCCAGTTATCTTCTTCTTCAACAACTTGAAACTTTTCTCGGCTTCCTCTGTCCAGTGAAAATATTTATGTCTTTTCTTGACTGTGTCCATCATTGGTGCACTAATCTCACTAAATTTTTTGATTAAATTCCTGTAAAAACTGGCTAATCCATGGAAGCTTCTGACTTCAAAGATATTCCTTGGCGACGATCAATCTCTGATTGCTTATGCTTTCTACGGATCCATCTTCAACTCATTCGAAGAGATCATGAACCCCAAATTAATGAGTTCCTTCTTCATGAAAGATGAATTCTTCAAATTTATTAGCAACTTCTCTTGCTGCAACCTTCTCATCACTAGAGTTACATGTCTCAAATGTTCTTCCTCAGCCTTACTGAAGATCAGTATATCATCAAGATACACAATCACAAATTTTCCAATGAAATATTTCAAGACTTTGTTCATCAATATCATAAAATTACTTGGCGCATTCATCAAACCAAATGGAACAACAATCCATTCATACAGTCCTTAATTCATCTTGAATGTTGTCTTTCATTCATCACCTTCCCTCATTCTAATATGATGATATCCACTTTTCAAACCAATTTTTGAAAAAAAAAATTCTCCACTCAAGCAATCCATCAAGTCATCCATCCTTGGTAAAGGAAATCTATACCTGATGGTGATTTTTTTTATATCCCTTGAGTCTGTACACATTCTCCATCCATCGTCCTTCTTTGGACTTAACATTTTTGTTACAATGCATGGACTCAAAATTTCTCTAACCAACCCTTTGTCCATCAAATCCTGGACTTGCTTCTTGACTTCTTCATTTTCATGCGGCATCAATTTGTACGCTGCTTTGTTTGGCAAACTCTCTCTTGGTATAAGGTCAATGGGATGTATTATACTCTTGATGGGCAACAACGAACAAGGTAAATCGTCCACCACTATATCAGCAAATTCCTCCAGCAGTTCCTGAATTTCCTCCAATAGATCATCTATCGAAGTACTTGTCAAGATGACTCTAGGTTTTCTCACCATATAAAACTGCATGTCTTCTTATTTCTTGAATTCATTCAGAATTTCCTTCCCACTCATGAGAAGTATAGTATTGCTCACTTCTACTTTCACCTTCTTGTATTCAATTGGCAACAACATATGTGTTCATCCATTCTTCTCCAAGGTGTATGTGTTCCTTCTCCCATCATGAACAACATTTCTATCATATTTCCATGGTCTACCCAACAAAATATGATAGAAATCCATGTGAATAACATCACATAATATTTCATCCATGTAACCCCCTATTTTAAATTCAACTAAACATTATTTAGTGACTGTTACCTGATGCCCCTTTTGCAACCACGAGACTTTATATGGGCTCGGATGTGAAACTGTCTCCAATTCCAGCTTCTCCACCATTTCTGTGGATACTAGATTATCTGTTCTTCCGCTGTCCACTATTATCTTGCATACCCTGTCCTTGGTCTTGCAAGTAGTTCTGAACAAAATTTCTTTGGACAAGATTCTCCACCTCTTTCTCTGGCTTCAAGAAAATTTTCCTCATCATCAAGGATCTTCCGCCTTCTGCATATTCTGCCTCAAAATTTCACCTTTGCGCTTCTAAAATGTGAGCTTATCCTCCTCCATATATTTTTCTATCAGGACATTCAAAATATTTGTGTCCAATTTTTTCATAGACAAAACACTTTATCTAACCTCCTCTGCCTCTTCCTCTTCCTCTGGCTCATGAAAAAGTATTTATGTCAGCATATTGTCTTCCCTGTGAACTTCCTCCTCTTCCAGGGTGATTATGAGGTTTCTTTTCTTTATCCTTGGGCTTCTGTACTCTGTCTTGTGCAATTTCTTGGCCTCTTCTCTGAATTATACCTCTGCCTCTTTGACCTTGATTTCGGGCCAATTTCTCTCCTGCCTTCAGAGAAATTTGATAAGCATCTTCCACATTTCTAATTGTCACCATGCTCATATCATCTTGAATTTAATATCTCAGACCATTCATATATCTAGCGACCTTTTCATCATCACTCTCACGATGACCATCTCTAATGTTTATCTTGTAGAACTCTTCAGTGTATTCCTTCACTGTCATCCCCTTCTGTCTCAAATTCTATATTCTTCGAAACAAATTAATTTGGTAATCTCTAGTTATAAACTTGAATTTCATCTTTGAAACCATCCTATCCCAGATTTTGATTCTTTTCTTGCCCTTGCAACGCCTATCAGCTTGCAGTTCATCCCACCACAGTGTTGCATGCCCCTTAAGTCTAGTGATGACATGTTTGACTTTCTTATCTTCTTCGACATCCTCATAGTTGAAGTACTTGTCCAGGGCTCTAAAACAATCTAGTAGCTCTTCAACATCTAACTTGCCTTCATACATCGGAATGTCCATTTTTTCTCTGGCCCCTATTCTTGCAACAACTCTGAATAAACGTTCTTCTACAACATCTTCGACTACAACTTATTTTCCATCTATAGCCTCATTTTCACTCTCGCCTTCACTGACATATCCAGTATCAGTAGCTCATTTCTGTGTTGTCTCCATGGCATCTAATCGAGCATGGAGTTCTCTCATTTCCCTTTCCACGAATGGATCGGGAATTGGTCTCTCTTGACATCTTCTGGGCAACATTGTCTAAATCTATTACTCACAAAATTCTAGGACAACTTACCTTCTATCTCCCTTGCTTACAAAAAACAATGATTGCAAGATTTGATACCACCTGATGCAACACCCCTACCACAACAGGTTCTGCTCGACCTCCTGGTCTAAGGATTGTTGTTAATCTCCACTTTGAGTCTGATTGACTCTTTGATTCCTCACATAAATATTCAACGCACAAGTGTTTCCACAGGTCCTTATATGAAAACCCCGCTTGTGCTAACTAGAACTAGGCACGAGTCTTCCTCCACACGACCACGACGCTATGACTTGGTCTACGCTACAAGGGATTTTCGTGAATCACAACTTCAGGGATGTTGATATGATACCCCAACACTCCAACCTCTGAACCCCGAAACCCCAAAAAGGGCTAACGGGTCTTTAGCTCCTTGCTTATTTCACCCACCATATGACTTCTTGTCAAGTCCTGGCACCCACTCTCAAGAACTTCGAAAATTCGCGACTCATGAGTTTACAACACAACACTCCTTGGGTTCCTCCCAAGTCCGAACTCATGACTTCTTTGTGGTAGATCGACAGTCTACATCCTCCTATGATTTGATGGTCTAGATCCTTTTTAGATTTCGTGAACTAGAATTTCACGACTCTTGACTTCTCGTCATGATGTTCTCCACACTCCCGAATTTTGAAATGCCAAAATTCAAAGTGCTAGATCAACGGCTCCTGTTGATCCAGATCTGACAACCACTACTCCTCCTAAGTTTGTGAGTGTTGAAAGACACTCAACCTTAACCCTTCCACTGATCTACTAGATCCAACGGTCCATAGAACTTCAGTGATCCTCCCTCTCAGAATTTCAATCGTTCTCTATTTCTTGATAACTCATGGCCAAAGACTTGGTGTCTTTTGCTCCTAAACTTAACTCTTTGTGAGGTGACTCTAGACCTCATTTTTCCTTCAAACTCCTTTCCAAGTCTCTATCCTTCTTGATATCTACTTCGATTCTACAAACTCAGACATCTAAGGGGTTCTTGCACACACTCCTTGCAACATTCACAATAACCACTGGCTATTCGATACTTCCAACTCTTTACATTCCTTGCAACAATAGTTATTCAACCTTCCTCCTTAGTTGGATGAATCTAAAACTTCAGCTAGCCTGTGCACACCTTGCATGGCTCTATTCTATACCTACACTTCGTCTGGTATGAGGAAAATGGTATCTCTCCTAAGCTTTTCTTAGATGAAACTTAGAAAACCCGTCAACGCACTCCTTGTGGACTTTCACTGCACTCCTTGCAGGAATTCTCAGGAAGAGAAACAATTGAAACTTATGCCTCTCCTCACATAGAATTCATACATTCAACATGAAATCATGAGCATACATACACACATGACATTGAAACATAACAAAGAATATAACTCAACTGTAAACATACCATTCAATAGATGTAGACAACAACCATGAGAACACCACGAAATGGAGTCAAAACATCCTTGTATTAATTCCAGGGCTCTTTACATGGGTTCAATAGTAATAGCTATATGCTTAATATAAAACCTTCTACAATATTTTTCCTTCTATGCTCTCTCACTCTACAACTTACAATTGTAATGTGAATAATTGATACAATACAATACATGAGAGGGAACTTTCTAGAGTTTTCCCTCCTACAACTCTAGCTATCTAATCGAAATTAAAAGCTATCTACTTTTCATTCATTACAATTAAATGCCTCCATATATGACATATGAGAGCAACACTCAAGATCTGTTTTACAATATTCAAAACATAAATGCAAATACATCCTCCTAGCTGTAACATTAATTCTCCTTTTTTTGAAATTCAAAATCTCTTCAAAATGTGCGCTAGTGCATTTCCAGTTGTCCTTCGCTTTTGCACTTGCTTTGCTGGCTTGCTTATGATGCTCCTACATTACTGAGTGCCCTTAACCTATGTTTCTAAGATCTGATCAATGCATGAATGTTCCATGCAATCAAGGTTGAGATATGTTGGTGTTAACTATTCTTCTATATCTGAGGTGTCCAATAATGGTGGAAAATAAGCCCAAAGGAGGTCCACATTGAATGTTCAGTGCAATCCAGGGAACGGGGGAAGGTTGAGCTCAAAATAATTGTCACCCAAAACCTTGGTGATGGTGTAGGGTCCATAACATAGTGGATGAAGCTTCTGATGAGGTTCTGTAAGGAGTTTTTCCTACAAGTGCAACCAAACTTTGTCTCCCACCTGAAACTGGTGTGGCACCTTGTGTTGATCATGGCGCTTATTTTACTTGGAATTGGACTTATATAAAATATCTTGAACTTGTTGGTGGAAGTGTTGAATCCGCTCAATGAACCGGGTGTCTTTTTCATATCCAGTTGGAGCATGCAATGAGTATGCCTGAGTGGCTGCAAGGGGTAGTGCAACATCCATGGGACCCAATGGTTGAAATACCAACCCCACATGAAAGAGGTTGTGGTTGGTTGAGCTATGTATGGCTTTGTTGTAGCTATGTTGAACATAGGGAAGACTCTCATCCCTATTTTGGGGGTTCTTGGAGTTGTACATGCCCAGGATGTGCATGATCGTCTGGTTGATGACCTTGGTTTGGCCATCTATTTGGGGGTGGAAGGCAGTTCACTTGGTGAGCTTGGTGTCCAACGGTAGCCAGAGGCTCAACAAAAATGTGTTGAGGAACCAAATTTCCCGATATGAGATAATTGTTTGTGGGATCCAAAAGTGTGCCCACACTCATTCAAAGAAGAGCTTGGCAGTGGCCTCCGTTGTGATGCTCTTCTTGCAGGTGGCTAGAATCGCCATCTTGGAAAAGTGATCAACAATGACAAAAACACAGTCATTTCCCTTCTTGGTGGATGTAAGGCCTGACATGTATTCCATTGATATGGATTCCCATGGCTTGTTCGGAGTAGGTAGAGGAGTGTACAAACCTTGTTTCTTAATGATTGTGTTGGCAATAGCACAGGAAGTGCAGGACCATATATACTCGATGACATCATGGAAATAGAACACCTATGTTAACACTCTTTCTCTTCCCTAAATTATTAATGGTTGGTTGTATTGATTTACTTTTTATGTAAAGTTTTTAAAATTTTTGGACAACTAGATATTGATATTTTTTTCCAAGTTACAATGAAGTTTAGGGAAACTTCACTTCTCCTCATTGTTAGGTCAACAAGGCTTGAAACCATTGGACACATAGCTATTGATATTTTTTCCAAGTTACAACAAAGTTTAGGGAAACTTCACTTCTCCTCATTGGTAGGTCAACAAGGCTCAAAATCATTACAACAATATAGTTGTCTATGAGCTCAACATGTTGGGGAGGATAATATAATTCCTCTGAACCACCCAAGCTAAATCCAATTGATAAAACTATTTAGTAATATATTTAAAAACCATTGATTTGCTAAATATTTTATAAACTTGGGTTTAAGATGAATTTATATTAATATAATGAAGTTTTTTGAAAATTGATTTAAAGTTAACTAACATTTAAGTGGCCTTATCCATAATGTAATGATAAAGAACAAAATGACTTATTAATAATTGTATAGCAAAATAAACATCCATCATTGTTAACAACAATTTTGTTATGGTGGATCACCACTATTAACAAAACTCTTGTTTTTTCAACTAATGCCAATAGCACTATCACAACACTCTTATTGTTTCAAACTCATGCTTAAATATGGTAGTTAATATCCACATTAACAAATGTTTGAGTTTCATTCCTAGGATTTATTTTATTTGTAATTATCTTCGGTGCATTGTAACTAGTGGTATTGTAATCATTGGGTTACATGAGAGAGTACACTTTTATTGGGGCTAATGGTTAATATCAATGTTTTTCCTCCTTGGAGGTCCAAGTTTCAAATCTGAAAGGGTAACAAGTGAAATGAGTGGCGCAACTAGGATTTGTATGTAACCTCTGATCTATATTTATGAGTAGAACGAAATGAAACCATAGATTTATGAAATTAAAACAAATACATAGTGAGAAATAACATATATATAGTAAAACTTGACTTCCATTAAATAATAAATATCTTGAAAACTGTAAAATGCAGACTGAAAACAAGCTTGTTAGAATGGTGGCAACTTATCTCTGAGAAGAGATGTGATGGCTACGCTCATTCGCAAGAAGATGAGTACAATGAGGCTTTGAAGGAATGTTTACAATAAACATGAATTCCAAAACCTTAGACATCCAAAAACCTAACCCTAGTAGATGATGCACCAAAATTCATGTGGGCCCTGTTGGGGTAATTTAGTACATCAACTTCCCAGAGTCATAACTTTTGCATACGATCTTCATTTAGGGAACATGATATCTCATTGGAAAGGTATTGATGAGGATATTCATTTAAGGGGACCAATTAGAGCCTTTGGGAATCAATGGGTTTTATGATCATGAAAAAACATCGTTTAGGACCTCAAAATGACCCTGGAAGTTCAGGAACTAAAAAATTGTGAAAAATAGTAAGTTGCCAAAAAACTATTTTGAGCAAGTTGGATAAGGTGGGTGGAAAACAAGATCCTCCTCTATCAATACTCCCTCCTTATGAAGAAATGTTATCCATCGCATTGATTTCCCCCATCAGATGAGGAAATTTCTACTAAATTTGGCCACGGGTGAGCCACTTGCCTTGGTGTAGGAGCTGCCCTTCTTTGACAACCCTATAAAGATGGACCCTCTGCTGGCGATTTACCTTAACCTATGTTTCGATGATATGATTAGTGGATGCATGTTCCATGTAGTTAGGGTTGATCGTTTTTGGTGTTAACTATTATGCTATCTCTGAGGTGTCCAATAATGGTGGAAAATAAGGTCGAAGGAGGTCCACAATGAATACTAGGTGAAAGCCAAGGAATGGGGGAAGGTTGAGATCAAAAGAATTGTCACCCACATCCTTGGTGATGGTGTAGGTTCCATAACGAAGTGGAAGAAGCTTCTGATGAGGCCCTGTAAGGTGTTATTTCTGCAAGTGCAACCAAACTTTGTCTCCCACCTGAAACTAGTGTGGCACCTGGTGTTGATCATGGTGCTTCTTGTACTTGGAATTGGAATTATGTAAAATATATCGAACCTATTGGTGGATGTGTTGGATCTTGTCAATGAACTGGGTGGCTTTGTCATCTCCAGTTGGAGCTTGTAACAAGTCTTCCTGGGTGGTCGCAAGGGGTAGTGCAACATCCATGGGACCCAATGGTTGAAATCCCAACCCCACCTGAAAGGGGTTGTGGTCGGTTGAGCTATGTATGGATCTGTTGTAGTTGTGTTGAAAATAGGGAAGACTCTCAACCCAAGTGCGGGGCTGCTTGTAATTTTACATGCACAATATGTGCATGATCATCCGGTTAATGACCTTAGTTTGGTCATCTGTCTGGGGGTGGAAGCAGTGGACTTGGTGAGATTGGTGTCCAGTAGTGACTAGATGATCGACCAGAATGTGTTGAGGAACCGACTGTCCCGATTTGAGATAATGGTTTATGGGATCCCAAAGTGTACCCACACTTGTTCAAAGAAGAGCTTGGCAGTGGCCTTCGTTGTGATGCTCTTCTTGCAGGTGACCAAAATTGCCATCTTGGAAAAGACATTATTTTGTTGGAAACATTGACTCAACAACAAGGACCACAGACCAATTTTGTTTTAGGATAAATCCGTGAGTGTGGACACAAACCGATCTCCCTAGATCCACCTGGATCTAGAACAAAACAGGACAGAATATATCACTTTCCCTAGATATTATTTTCGTCATCCCTATGATCGTTAATGATGTAAACCCATCTGTTTCCTTCAGGGGGGTCACAGTGGCCTGAGTTCCTAAAGAGAGAAGGGAGAAGAACTTCTCCTGAGAAAAGAAGTTGCATTTTCCTATGTAAAAACCTTATAAAAAGGGATGTTCGCGGGTTGTTATATAGGCAGGGTGCGAGAATGACCCATTCTCGCAGGTTGCACTATAGCCAGGGTGCGAGGTGTTCGTAGGTT
>JZKD02S1672902.1:95561-113538 GCA_000966675.3 Picea glauca
TAGGGTAGGATACCCAACAACAGTAGGAAAATGGAAGCTTGGACATTGCAAACAAACTTTGGGAAGAGACATATTTCCAATGTAACAAATGGATTGGTCGCACAATACTTTGTGTAGAGGGAAGTGTCCATAGTTGCATAGGATATGAATGATTACAGTGCAAGTTGGAAACTTGGGGTTTCCACTTTAGTGGAATTTTGGGTTTCCAGTTGGCACAAAACTTGGGGTTTCCAACATAATTAGATGTGATGGGGGCATGAGTTCGAGCAGAGACTTGGAGATTGAAGATTTTGTATTGCAAAGGTTTAATATGAATGAATGTAAACTAGTCAAGGTCCCTATTCCTATAGGTGAAAATATATTTGTAGATCAGTTTCCCAAGACACACGAAGAAGAAGAGGACATGTCCAATGTTCCTTATTTTAATGATATTGGAAGTTTGAAGTATGCAATGGTCTATACTAGAACGAACATTGCCCATGTAGTGGGATTTTTGATCAAGTACATGTCAAAACCATGGAAGGAGCATTGGAAAAATGTAAAGAGGGTTTTCATGTATTTGCATGAGACTACATATTATACAATTTTCTACCAAGGAAGACCTAGACTAGCTAGAGTGTTAGATGTACATGGATTTGTTGATGCAGATTAGGTTGGAGATATGGATCATAAAATATATGAAAGTGGTTTATGAGTTTAACCTATTTGTAGGATCAATCTATTGGATGAGAAAGAGACATGTTGTAGTTTCACTCTCAACTACAGACGTTGAATCTATGGCAATCACTCATGCAAGTAGGGAAGTTGTATGGTTACACAGATTGTGTCTAGGTATTTGGTTTGTACAAAAAGTTTTATGATTACAAAGATTGTGTTCAGTTATTGGGGTTGCACAACAATTTTTATGGTTATAGAGATTGTGTTTGGGAATTGGGTTTGTATAACAAGTTGTAATGTTAGATTTTGATAGTTAGAGTGCAATCTTTTTGGCAAAGAAACTTGATTATCATTCTAAAATGAAGCATATTGATGTTCAGTACCACTTTGTAAAAGACATGGTAGAAGACAAGAAGGTGTTCTTGGTGAAGCTTGACACTTTGAAGAATGTTGCAAACTCATTGAAAAAATATGTTAGTACTGAGAATTTCTCTTAGTGTAGAGAAGCAATGGACATCACTGCCCTGAATTATTGATATTGTAATACTCAGGCCCCCTGTTTGAAAATAAAACACAAAGTAGGAGAATATTGGGAATGTGTTATATTCTTTGCATGTCTATCCCCATATTTTGTTCATATGTGTCATGGAGGTTAGCTAGCCCCCCTTGTTCGAGTATCTTGGGGTAGAGATCCTGACCAAAACATTTGGTCCATTTTTGGTTTTCTTTTTAGCCCATTTTGTGGTTTTCCAACCCATTGTAATCTAATATTGGTTAATGGATTAGGGTTGTAATCTAATTCATGTTAACATATTAGGGTTTTGGATGCCACAAAATACATATATATTGTATTGTGAACATTGAAATTAATATAATAAAGAATATAGAGGTGTGGCTCTAAGGTTTGTTGGTTTTCTCAGTTAAGGGTTTCCAAGGTAAATATCCATGCACTATGTTTGCCATTGTTGTTCTTTCTATTTTCCTTAAGAATTTGTATTCATGTTTCATTTTAAAGGTTTAAAACTTACAATTGTTGATTAGTAGAAAACATTGAGGTTGTAGTAGAGTATATTTGAAAGTGAGGTCCTCCTCGAGTATACATTTCCTGAAAGGTGAGAATTTTAATCAACAATAATGACTATGGATAGAGTGACAAAACCCATCATTTTTGGCTCCAAAGATGTCAAGGAAACTACGTGAATCCATATTAGTAGTGAGATCCCACATTACCATGAAGAAAGAGCACTCATAAAGGAGGTTTCATAACATCGTTTCATGGTGATAGATAAAAAAAAGAAACCTCTTCATGTATAAACAATTGTTTGTGTACCTAAGTAAGATTGTTATGAATATTTATTAGAAGAAACCATATGAACAAATTCACATTTCAAATATCGACCATAGGAATTTGCATGCAATGCAACCTTTCCTACCTCATCAATAGAAGTTTATTCAAATGATTCACTGAATTCACCAATGATGGTGTTGATGTTGAAGGAACATATGTAATGAAGCAAAGCGACATGTTCTAACATATGCATGTAGAGAATTAATAACGACGTGGTCCAATAGTTCCCATGTGCGCATATTAAATTATTGAAGGTTCCAAATGTTTACGGCTCCAATACCTAATTTGTATGTGAATATTGCATGGTAGGGCCTTGGGGAAGTCGTGCAGAAAGAAATTTTGGAGAGACAATAAGAAATGTATACATATAATAGTAATTTGATACTATAAAAACTATTGTGCATGCTAAGTTTTTGGCTTCTAACCATCAGTTCAACTTTGAACATAGATATTATGGTGTTTTTTTGTGGTCCTCATCATATTGGATTTCATCATGGTCATGTGTAGGGAATATGCCCATGAGTTTGGTGTGTCGTTATCTCTGAAATGAAGATGAAACATTGTGTGCCATTGATAAGGGAAGATTCCCATGAGATGGGTGTGTCATTTGAGATGAAACAATGTGTACCCCTGTGAGGGGTGAAGGAGCCCATGTGATGGGTTTATTGTTCTCCTTTGTGCAGAGAGTTGAGATGATGTGATACTCCAAATGATTCTCCTGTGAGACTTCGTGATATAGATATATCTTGAGTAAGACGTCCCTATGATTGAGCATAGGAGGACATGATCCTAGTGGTTGAGCACTAGTGAGTGTGTGTAATGATGATTCTCCCATGAGACACAGTGAGATAGAGATTCGTTGACTTGGACGTCCCTGTGGCTAAGCACATGTGGATGTGCCCCTAGTGGCTGAGCACTAGTGGGTGTGTGAGATCCCTTTCTATATTGTCTAAGAGTGAGACTTACCTATAAACCTAATTGTGATGTAAAGGGTACAGGTCAGCCCCATCATAAAGTGAAATATAATTAATGTAAAAGATAATTAATATGGTAATTATTAATTATATTATGAGTTATTGAGGTTGGCCATGTTGTGCCAATAGACTCCACTTTTAATGTGTTCAATGTAATATAAATAAATGTGATTTCCCCATTGAGGAAACACAACACACATGTGATTTTGGAAATTTCAGCAAGTACAAGTTCTAGGGCTAAAGTACACACCTCTCTTGGGAGCTAGCCTTCTAGGTTTTGTGAGCACCCTTTTGTTTGCTAGGTTTGTGGTGTGGGAGGTCTTTATCTTTAAGAATATAGAAAATGATTCGTTGGGTTTTCTTCCCTTGTTGATAAGGGTTTCCCAGGATACTTCTTATGTACTTGTGCATGGTATTTCTTCTTGTGATCTTGGTTACTGCAACAAATTGTTTATGGTGTAACTACAATTGTCTATGGTTCAAGTAAAATTATAAATTTGGAATTAAATTCATGCTTGAGCCTATCCTAGTGAAAATTCAACATGGTATTAGTGCATAGGTATTGAAGATTCCATTGCACAATCCTTCAAAGCAAGTCGTCCTCTTTTTGCAGAACCATATGACACTCCTAGGGTTTCCAGAAATTTCGTATGACCCTCCTTTTTCAGTTTCATCTCTTAATACTTGGACGTTGAGGACAAATTTCACATAAGAGAGTACGGCCTCCTCCAACGCACCTCCAGAGACTCTCAGAGTTAAATTCCAGGCATTTTGAATTTTTGGCCCTAGGATTTCTAGGGTTTCACAATTTTCTGCAGATTTTTGGTTTTATGGTTTCTGCAACTCATTGAAGGAGATTTTTCATCTCACGAGTATTCCTGTGAAACTCTTAAGGATTATTGTTGGTAATCATAATCCCAACAAAACATAAGGTTTCTGGTCTATCCTAGCCGTTAGGTTTTCTATCCCAGTTGGCAAGGGTTTGTGAAGAATCTAAAAATATGGTGAACAAAACCTTGGTGGAAGATAGGCTTGATGGATCAAGCAACTTTAGTTCCTGGAAGTCAAAATTTCAGGTCACCCTTGAAGAGGAAGAATTATTGTGGGTGATACAAAAATGTTTATTAGAGACACTTACTGATGAATGGAAGGAAGATGATGTCAAGGCAAGGAAGAAAGTAATCTAATCAAACTCTTACATTGAAGGGCCAACTTCAAAATAACAAGATGACAAAAGGTGACACCGTGGATACCTTCTTCATGAAGATGTCAGAGGACAAAGATCATCCAGGTTTGATTGGACAAATCATATCAACACCCTCAGGTATGCACTTGTATATATTATTTGTATCATTGTCATGAGGGTACTTGTAGGAGGAAGGAACCTTTGCTGAAATCATGGATCCAGAGGGATTTCAGTGCATTCAGAGGAAAAACACAATGGAAGTGAAGACTTCAGGTTTGACTGTTTTAATTATCATGCCTCTAATATAAATTTCTATTTTTTCTACACTACAAGTAGGTATTGTAGCTGTGACAACAATCCTTAAATTGTTTTGATTCTAGAGATGTACTCATTATTCTCCTCTAGGAGATATTCTTGTTTTGTTTCCTTTCGTTTGTTTTCTTGTTCTAGGAAAGTTAACAACAAAGGAAGATGTTTTTCCTTTAGACTTCAGAGGGATTCAAAACTATTTGAGAAGGAGGAAGAACAAAACCATCATTGAGGAAACCAAAGCAATGATGCATGATTAGAATCTTCCTATGATATGTGAGCAAAAGCATGCATGACAACAATATATGTTCAAAACAGGAGTGAAGCCTAAGATTGGACACTTAAGGATATTTGGGTTTCTAATATATTTTCATGTACCTAAAGAGAAGAGATCCATGCTAGACCCTTCAGGGAGAAACGATACATTTGTGGGATACAATGAATCTTCAAAATCATATTGGATCTACATCCCTGGTTAGAGACAGATTGAGGTAAGTATATATGTTATCTTTGAATAAGAGATATCCTTTCAAATATCCATAGAATATCATATGGAGATTGACAGTGAGACAATACCTTCTTCCTCTTCAATAGTCCAGAGGGAGATATCCATTGATACAATTGATCCAATTTCTCCATTTGATAGTCCCAGAGACATTGCAATAGGCCATACAAGGCCTTTCCGGGCTTGACAAACTCTGCAAGAGGTAGAGGGACATGCAACTCCTCAAGGCACATTTTGAGAGAGAAAAAGACCAAATTTTTTTCAAGCTATTCTTCAACCATGAGCCACATTGTTGATACAAAGCCTTCTTGTCATGGAGAAACAACAGGTTAGCAGGTATGGAAATATGCCATGACAGAAGAGTATCAGTCTATTTTGAACAATGATGTATGGGATATTGTTCTGAGACTAGAAGATAAATCTATAGTGACTTCCAAGTGGATCTATAAGATCAAGCATGCGGCTAATAGAAGTATTGAGAAATACAAAGTGAGATTTGTATCCATAGGACTCTCACAGGTAGAGGGAGTTGACTATGTTGAGACATATGCAATTGATGGAAGTATTGAGAAATAAAAAGCGATATTTGCAGCCAGATGACTCTCAAAAGAAAAGGGAGTTGACTATGATGAGACATCTTGATCTAGTATCCCAATACACTTCCATCCATACTATGATCCATGAGTTGGAAACTACATCAGATGGATGTAAATACAACCTTTCTCAATGGTGTTATTGAGGAATAAGTTTACATCAAGAAGCCAAAAAGATTCTCGACATACGATGAGAAATCTCATGTGTATAGGTTGAAGAAGGTTCTGTATGGACTAAAGTAGGCACCTCATGCTTGGTACAAGAATATGGATGGATTATTGATGAGTCTGGGTCTTAGCAAGAGTGTTTCTAATCCAAACCTATATTATCATATTGTTGGTGACCAATGCATGATATTGGTCCTGTATGTGGATGATTTATTCCTTACCAGTTCAGAAAGACTTATTGTTGAATGAAAGAAAGCATTGACTTTTGTATTCGAGATGAAGGATTTGGGTATGATGCACTACTTCTTGGTACTAGAAGTATGGTAGAGAACTGGTGAGATTTTTCTGAATCAAGGAAAATATACTATGGAAATATTGAAGAAGTTTGGTATGACAGAGTGCAAATCCATGCCTACACCAATGGTGATGTATTTGAAAAAAATGAATGATGTTGATTCAAGCGAGATTGATCCACACTTGTATCGATAACTGATTGGATCACTGATGTATCTGGTTAACACCAGACCTGATATATTCTATGCAGTTAATATACTTAGTCAATTCGTGAGTCAACTGATACATAATCACTAGATAACAACAAAACATGTATTGAGATACCTACGAGACACAATTGGATTAGGCATGAGATATGCCTCCAGTGTAGACTTGAGTTTGCAGGTATATGTCGATGCATATTGGGAAGGGAGCGCATTGGACCAGAAGAGCACCTCCAGTTGTTGTTTTACCTTGGGGTCTACCATGGTTTCTAGGTGTAGTAGGAAATAGAGATATGTGGCATTGAGTACTGCAGAAGTAGAGTATATATCATTGAGTGTGGTTGTCCGCGAAGCAGTGTGGCCTCAAAAGATTCTAATATATTTATTTTATTATGAGATAGATCCTACCATTATTCATTGTGATAACTAGAGTTGTGTGAATCTCTTTGAGAACCCTATGTTTCATGATAGATCGAAATACATTGATATAAAATATCATTATATCAGAGACATGGTGCTGAGGAAAGTAGTACACATGCAGTACCTTCCTACCCATGAGCATATTTCATATATAATCACCAAACCGCTTGCCAAGATGAAGTTCAATTACTTTCGCAAGAGACTTGGCCTGGTGGAGAATACCTCCCTAGTTGAGAGGGAGTGTTGATGATTATTTCCAAGACAAAGTTCAAGTACTTCTGTGAGAGACTTGGCCTAATGAATAATTTTTGGCACAGGGGTAGACCCAGGGTTCAACGCTTCAACAACACACCAACAAAACCCTAACTATCGGCCCTTTTGGCAACACTTGTGAAGCAAATGAAGTCTCACCTGAGGTAGAGGCAGGGGGGGTTGTAGGACTCAAGTGTCTACAACCTATATGGGACACAGATCTGTGATCAAAATACTTAACACAACACTTAGAGGTTAACATTCATTAGATTTTACCCTTATTCACATCGCAGATTCAAACCCTAATTACATAACAACACAATATTCCATAAGATCCAAGCATAGCTAATCATTTATCACATAGCATCAAACAGATATAGCATTCATTCACATTATTAAGCACTAAGCTACTACATCATATGCATCTAACATATATAAAGATTCAACACTAAGCATAAATCAAATCAATAGCACAAATCAATCACAACACAGGATGTACGTGGTTCACCCCAGTGTGGGGCTACATCCACCAACTCTTCTTCTTCTTTATTATCTTCTTTCGATCTTCTTACATGCACAGAGACACAAAACCCACTCTGCATAGGACAGGAGATCTGTGCGCACCTCACCAGATCCTCCTTCCCCGAGCTTAGTACAACACAAAGCCTTCTTACAATCACTTTCACTTATCTCTTCAAGTTCTCAGCACACAGTATGCACAAATAATTCACACCTATTTGCACTTAGCACACTGGCTAATGAATGACTCCTTATTACATCGCCTAGCTACTTATTTATATATTACAAAAGGGGCCTAAACATGGGTAAACCCATGGGATGACATCCCATACTCGTTACATAAACCCTAATCCCCAAAAATCCCACAAAAGGGGGCGAGATCCCATGATCTCTTCTTCTCCTAGGTATCTTGTCTTCGACCAACCTGTCAAAGTCCCAAAAATGGTCAAACATGACCAAGGTTCTCCAAAAATTGGTTGAGGGCCAATAGGTCCCCAACACTCACCTGTGACTCGTCCCAAGTCACTCTGACCTAGACAAATTTGCTTCGAAGGCCTTGATCTTGGCTCGAGCTACCTCGAATTGTTGTTTCACTAGAGCCTCCTTCTCAGCAAACTCCTGAATGACCTTGTCGGTGACAATTCCTTCCAAGCAATGTTCCACTGAGGTGACCACTTGTTCCAGATGTGCACCTTTTCCCTCAATCTCCTCAAAAAGTGTGTAGGCTTCGTCCTATGACAACTGGAGTCTCTAGGTCACTTCCATGACTTTACTCTGGATGGCATGGACCTTCTGCTGAACTGTGCATTATTCCTGTGACCTTTTCATCTTCTCAATTGCTGAAAGTAGTTTCAGTTGCGCTTGCATTGTCGATGCTTATTGCTTTGCCTCTTGAAGCTGTTCTTTTAATTCTCTTAGTTTTGGGTCCTCTGTAAGGTGCTCATAGGTATACGCACTGTGGTTGATGAGTATCTTACATTCTGAGGCCAATGCCTTGATCCTTTTTACTATGCTCTTGGTAGTTTCTTCACTCTGGTCTCGCACTTCCTGCGGAGTGCTTGGCACTACTTTCAGTTCCAGTTCTTCCACTCTTGCTTGAAGCTGTTGAATATCTTTAGAGAGATTCTCCAATTGACTCTCCATTGTGTATTATTCTATCTGTGTGAGGCCTGGCACAAAGAAAAGTGCTCTGGTGACTGCCTCCTTGAATCCAATATTCTCTGCGAGCAGCTGCTCTTTTTCCTTCTGGATCTGTGCTTTAACCTCTGCAAGCTTTGCCTGGAGGTCATCTTTCTCTTGCTGCAAAACCCAAATTTGCTCTAAGGCTTCCTTCTTTTCTTGCTTTAATTCCTCTTTGGCCTGATCCTTTTCCTCCTGGACCCGACGAAGGTGAGCCTATGTCTAATCTGCTAATCTGTGTAGTTGGGAAGGCTCATCTCATACTTCTATGCTCCCTGATGACAATGATGCAGTAGAAACTATGTGGATTGAATAAAGAGCTTGTTGTACCCCTTTGAGCTCCATCTTGATCCTGTCAAACATTGTCTCTTATTTGGCTTCGTTTCATTGCAAAATGTCCTCTGAGGTGTTTGATACAACTGCGATGATAAGGTCAATATCATCCACCACGAGTATAGTATTTAATTGAGTCTTATTTTCTCATGATTTCTTCCGTGTTGATGGTTTCTTCGAGGAAACCTTTATTTTATTAGATGTCTCAGCCTTCGTTATGGGATCCTTAGGCAGTGTCACTTCACCATTTTCCTGTTTGTTTTCTTCCCCTTTGTTCTCTTCCTAGTATACTTCGTCATCTCCTCCTCCTTCTGGTGAATCTGGTGTAGTTTCCTTTGATGCGTTGTTCATTTCCTGTACTTATTCCTTCTTCTTCCTTCTGTTGTTGTTGGGTCCTTCATACTCTTCTCGAGTGACTACAAGACTGCTAATGAGGTCAGGATCAGAGAGTTGTGTTTGTTTGACTGGTACAAGGAACTCTAGAGGCTATTCCTTGGTTATTTCTTCCATGTCCTCCTCTATGAGTTTGTAATAGGACTGGAGCTCTTCCTTGTGTTCGTCCCCATGCACAGTGATGTAAATGAAATTCCTATCTACACGGAACTTCGAAATTGGCTTGAACCTTTGTAGAGTATTCAACGTCATGTGAGGGAAAGATTCAATGGCCCTTTTCAGCTGTAAATAATATGTGTGGAACACCGCATTGGATTACCATTGTTTTTCCATGTCGCTCGTATACCAGAGCATAGTGAACTTCGTGGCCATTAGTTTGGACGACTTGATTTCAGGGAAGGTCACTCCTTCCAGAATCTCCCAAGCGATGAAGGAAATGAGAATAAAAAACCAGCTAAAATGAAACTCGTAGCCCAGGTCCTATGATTTGTGACAATATTGCTCCAACTGGTTGATGAGGTAACTCGCCCAGTTCATTTGCATCCCTTCGATGCATTTTATTGCGAGGTCGACGATGAACCTCGTGACCGACGTTGGTCTGTTCTTCCTAACGAGCTTACCAATGATCAACTGGAAATATAGTCACACTACACCATTTTGGATGGAGGATACCTTGTAGCCCTGCTTCCCTTTTTCCACATCGTCGTAAGTTTATTTTATGCACTGCACCAGGGCGTGATCTGCAACCTTCCCTGGGTAAAACTCTTGAGGGTTGGGTCCTTGCATGCTCAATCTAGTGATCTGATGGATCAACGTCGGATCTATGGTGATGTGTCGATCCAACCACTGGTAACCACCATGGTAGCATGACATGAGTATTTTAACGCACACGTTAACCTCCTGATGTCTTCTGAAGTGTGGTATCTTCATCACGTTAAGGATTGTTGATATTGCGATGTCCATGGTCCATGGCTGGGGGACTATCTTAGAATTCTTCCCCATTTTCTTTGTCAAATAATTATGTGGGGTGAGCATTGCATAATTCTTGCAGTCTCCCAAGTTGAAGTCACTGATCTTTAGCATCACAATCTGTCCTAATTTCAGTCCAACTATGCGTATCTCCTTTAGGAGGTATGTAGTGATCAGTGTATAATCAAAGTCCCTTAGGATTCTATCATGGATAACCATGCCAGCCAGAGGTGGGATATAGTCGGGAAATATTGATGGGATGATCTTCACGTTTGCCAAGTCGTCGCGATGCTTGCTCTATTTCTCTATCGCAGTTCAGGATGGCCCAGATCGACGTGCAGTTGATGGGGAGGCTTGCAATCCTCTTGTCGATGAGGCCTATGCTCCTGCGAACATCACCTTCTTAGCCATAAGGTTTATTAGGATCTCCTCAATAGACTTTTCTACTGCGTTAAGGTCGCTCGACATACACGCTCGAGATCAGGTATCTCAGATAGGTGGAAAAATGATCAAGGTAAGAAGAATGGGTGGCAAGGCCTCAATAAGCATTGCGCGAAATAAATTAGTTCTCTGTGGGATTGGATAATCACAATTTGCAAAAGTGTTCTCGGTGAAAAATTTTACGGGTTAAATAGACAACATCTTAATGAAATCCTCCAATGGGCAGGAATGCCTTAATCAATACAATTCCATCCATTATGGAATGATTCCAATGATCCAATGGAAAACGTTCCGGCAATAACTGCATTTCTATCCATTCTGGAGCGTTGTTATAATGGTCTGGACACCTCCAATGGTCATATTTATTCTTCATGGCGAAGTTCCAGTCGGTGCTATTCTGCTATTCCGACAAGGTTCAAGTTCTGCAAACTTTCCTTCTGCGAAGTCCTCTCTGGAACCTCCTATAGTTTTTATAGCTTTGCTTTCTTCTTACTGAGCTTTCTTTCTTTCTTCCCTGTGATATGTGTCTCTGGATTCCTCTCTCCATTCTTGTTTTTATTTTCTCTTAGTATAGAAACTTCACACTGTTGAGGATCTTTCATAGGGTTCAAGGGTAATACTTTTTCTTTTACTGATTCTGGAGTAGGTTCTCTACTCTCTTGCATGGATAGGTTCTTTAATCCTTCTTGTGTTCTTTCAAATTTGAAAGCTAAGTCTCTAGCCCTCAGTTTCTTTGACCTATCCTCTTTTTCTTCTATTAAGCATGTTATTCTCGTAGCCATGAAATCCCTTAATTATTTCTTTTTCTGTTCTATAGTTTCCTCTTCTTCTTTCCTTCATATATGATCTGTCTCAATCCAAGTCCTTCCTAACAAAAATGCAAAATGGGCATTGTTCTCAACAAACTTAATGACCTCGAATCCTTCTTCTATTGATGTTCTATGAGCACTCATAGGTACATGAGTAAGTCTTCCACATAGGGTTATCATATTTCCTTTAAACAATCCTATTCCTCCCAATGAAGGAATCATAGCAAGCTTTCCTAAGATTTCCAAAGTGTTTTCTGTCATGATGTTCACCTGTGTTTCTGCGTCCAATACATAGTTTATGTCGAAGTCTCCTATTCTTGTTTCTATGAACTTTTTCTCTTTTAAGATCTCTGATAAACTGATGTATCTGTGATCATTTGGTGTTTCTTTCATCTGCAATAATATAGCCTTGAATTCTTTCTGGTTCTTTGGCATATTCTTAGTCTCTTGACCTTCCTCATGGTTTTCTTGTCTCATTTTCATATTTTCAACTTTAGCAATCATTCTAGGGAAATCTAAAACTTCATGTCTAGTAGCCTTACAACAAAGGAAAGTAGGACCTCTACCAGGGAATTCCTTAGAAAGATGTCCCGGTCTTCTACAACTATAACAAAGAGTCAATCCTCTCTTTCTCTTAAGCAATCCCCAATCTTTCCTATACTGCGCACTGGGATCACAGTGATAGACTTGCAAAAAATTATTTCTAGGATCCTGCATCCACTTGTTAGTCCAAAACTTCTTTCTATGCATAGGAATAACATATCTTTCACTATTTCTATCAGATCTATTCATATCATATCTTCTTTATTCTAGCTCTGCCCTAGTTTTCAGACTAGGACAAAATCTATCAAATATACCTAGATCCATTCTTTTGAAACAAAAATTTCCACTTATCTTACCTTTATCATAGCACCAAGATTTAAGATCTTACCTCTTTTTTTCAGATCGGACTTCAATTCTTGGCACAGATCTTCATAAGTCAAGTAGAGTATTGTGCACTACAACAACAGATCTACACACAAATATTTCTCTTTTCCTTAGTTCCCAATAATCACAGTTTCAGGTCCCAGCAACGCAACCATTTTTTTGCACAGGGGAAGACCCAGTGTTCAACGCTTCAAAAACGCACCAAAAAAACCCTAACTATTGGCCCTTTCAGAAACACCTACGACGCAGATGAATTCTCACTCAAGGTAGAGGCAGGGGGGTTGTATGACTCAAGTTTTTGCAACCTAGCTGGGACACAGATCTATGATCACAATACTTAAAAGAGCACTTAGCAGTTACATTCATTAGATTTTACCCTTATTCACATCACAGATTCAAACCCTAATTACATAAAAACGCAATATTCCATAAGGTCCAAGCATAGATAATCATTTGGCGCATAGCATCAAACAGATATAATATTCATTCACATTATTAAGCACTAAGATACTACATCATATGCATATAACATATATAAATATTCAACACTAAGAATAAATCACATCAATAGCACAAATCAATCACAACACAGGATGTACGTGGTTCACCCCAGTGTGGGGCTACATCCACCAACTCTTCTTCTTCTTTATTATCTTCTTTTGATCTTCTTACATGCACAGAGCCACAAAACCCACTCCGCATAAGACAGGATATCTACGCACACCTTGCCAGATCCTCCTTCCCCAAGTTTAGTACAACACATAGCCTTCTTACAATCACTTTCACTTAGCTCTACAAGTTCTCAACACACAGTTTGCACAAATCATTCACAACTATTTGCACATATCACACTGGCTTACAACTGACTCCTTCTTACATCTCATAGCTACTTATTTGTATATTACAAAAGGGACCTAAACATGGGTAAACCCATGGGTCGACATCCCATACCCATTACATAAACCCTAATCCCCAAAAATCCCACAAAAGGGGGTGAGATCCCACGATCTCCGCTTCGCCTAGGCGTCCGGTCTTCGACCAACCTGTCGAAGTCCCAAAAATGGTCAAACATGACCAAGGTTCTCCAAAACTTGGTCGAGGGCCAACAAAAATACCTCCCTAGATGAGAGGGAGTGTTGATGATTACAACCAAGATGAAGTTCAAGTATTTCCATGAGAGACTTGGCTTGGTGGAGAATGCCTCCCTAGATGAGAGGGAGTTTTGATGATTACAACTACGTGAGACATCCTCCAATACATAGACTGGGTGAGTCAACCTAAGAGAGACCCCATGATTTGGGTGTGCCCATGATATACGTGTGTAGTTCCTCTCTGAGACGGAGATGGAGCGTTGTGTTCCCCTATGTAGGGAAGATGCCCATGAGTTTTGTATGCCACTCTCTCTTAGATGGATATGAAACGTTGTGTTCCCCTGAGAAGGGAATATGCCCATGATATGGGTGTGTCGTTTGAGATGAAATGATGTGTACCCCTGTGATGGGTGAAGGAGCCCATGTGATGGGTTTATTGTTCTCCTATGTGCATATAGTTTAGATGATGTGATATTGTACATGATTCTCATGTGAGACTAAGTGAGATAGAGATATGTTGAGTAGGAATTCCTTGTGGATGATCACATGAGGATGTGATCCTAGTGGCTGAGCACTAGTGAGTGTGTGTCCTGACGATTTTCCTGTGAGAAGCAGTGAGATAGAGATCTTTTGACTTGGACGTCCCTGTGGCTGAGCACAGGTGGACGTGCCCCTAGTGGCTAAGAACTAGTGGGTTTGTGAGATCCCTTGCTATATTTTCTAAGAGTCAGACTTACTTGTAACCCTAATTGTGATGTAGAGGGTACAGGTCGACCCCACCATAAAGTTCATGATAATTAATGTAAAAGATAATTAATATGGTAATTATTAATTATATTATGATTTATTGAGGTCGGCCTTGTTGTGCTAATAGACACCACTTTTAATGTGTCTAGTGTAATATAAATAAAGGTGATTTCCCCACTGAGGAAACACAACACACATGTGATTTTGGAAATTTCATCAAGTACAAGTTCTAGGGCTGAAATGTGCACCTCTCTTGGGCGCTAGCCATATAGGTTTTGTGAGCACCCTTTTGTGTGCTAGGTTTATGGTGTGGGAGGTATTTCTCATGAAGAATATAGAAAAGGATTGGATGGGTTTTCTTCCCTTGTTGATAAGGGTTTCCCAGGATACTTCTTGTGTACTTGTGCATAGTATTTCTTCTTGTGATCTTGGTTACTGCAACAAATTTTTTATTGTGTAACTGCAATTTTCTATGTTTCAAGTAAAATGCTAAAATTGGAATAAACTTCATGCTTGAGCATATCCTAGTGAAAATTCAACACCAAGCAACCACTAGAGAGCTATACCATGATGCCATAGGTTATTACACCTCCCAATGTTTCCCACGATAATTTCAATCATCATAGATGGAGGCTTGATCCATCAACACAATGTAGCCCTATTGAGATATCTTAGCGAATGCACCAAATTCTAAAATTGATGGTGCTATGTAAACCTACCTTGGATATTCCAATAATTAACTCACCAAAACATATCTAAAATTAAAGAGACTACAATGAATGTATGCTCCACTGCATGACTATCTTTTTGTATTTTTATTGCTTTAACATAAATGTAAACACACCATTTGGAGCTTTAACTATTATGGAATATTAAATAGACTACTATAGAAAAACCACACAATGGAACACAATTATTTACCCCTAAAACCCATATGGGAAAACCAATAATGAAGGATTGTACCTTTCATCCTCTTATACTATGGATATTAAAATACAAATTACAAAGTTTTCCAAGATTAATGTGAAGCTATCATACAATATGTATCCATCTCTTTGTATAATCCTTTACAATATGATTCCGTCTCTATGTAGAATCCTTTACAATATGATTCACTTTCTTTGCTTTGTTAGTATCTCATCAACACTCTTGCTCATACTTTGGAACCAATGATGAAAAAGTGAACCCTTTCCCCCCATTTTGAACATCTAGAATTAGGATTAAGTTTAAGGTTTTGAAACCTTCTTGATCCTCCTAACATCCAATAGATATGAGATGACGAACTCTTCGACACCCAATGAATATGAGATGATGAACTCCTCGACATCGAAAACATACCTATCAAAGGATAAATCCAACATGTTCCTTCCTCCCTTAACTTGGTGACATTTTGGATGATGTGTTGGTCCCCAACTTTCCCTCGGGGTCTTCAAATATGCATGTCCAATACATCAATTCTCTCATGCTTGATCACACCTTTACCAACATATTCAAATGGAACCATTGTTAGTTACACCATATCCCACCCAAAAACACCAACTTTCTATCACTACCACTATGTACACATTGACCATCCATTCACCTTGCACATTGTTGAGCACTACCCTCATAGACATTATAGACAATGCTAGTGTAGAAGACTATGTACTATGCTACCTCTTGGTTGCAAAATTAGTTGTGATGGAATACCAAGGATGGTCATGAGTTGCATTAGGACAAGTGTTCTTGGTAGGCTATTTACATATTTCCTATGCTTTCCTCGTCGAATTTGTGGCTAATAGTGCATTAATGCACCTAGGAGTAACACCAAAATATTATCAAGATGCCCAACATTGACGCCATTGCCACATTGCTCAAGATTTCAATGCAAGGATAAACTCTAAACAATGTTGAGTGAAGCTTCACAAATGAAGCATTGTTAAATTATATGTAGTGTTGAGCACAATTATCATGCCCTGCTTAGTTTGAGTTGGACTAACCCAGTAATGCACCTTGTTTAGTGAGCGCAAGGCAGAGAAACAATCCAAAAGAAGGGAACTTTCCATAGATTAGGGACAATTTATAGATTTGGCCCTCATTTTTGTTGTGTCACTTGAATTCGGGATTTCTAACAAGAAATTCCCTAGCCAGTGGAGGTGATATTTCTAGCATATACCCACACCGTATGACTTTTACATATTCCTTGGGAAATGGAGGTGATATTTCTAGCACGTACCCACATTGTGTGACTTTTATGTAACCTTGTAACAATTTTTTTTCCATACATTATTATATGAATTAATGTATGTAATTTAAGTTATTGTGCTTTGTAGTGAGTTAAAAAGTGGATAAACTCAATTTTAGTGAGTTTATATTTTTTTGGGAGGTAAAGTCTATCTTTATCCACATTTTTTTTTTTAAATTCCAATGATGCAGTTATTTTTAAAATGGGATAAAACCTTAAAAAAAAAAAATCCATTATGAAAGTTCCCATCAATTAGGTGTAACTATAACTTCCCATAAAATTACTACCAGATTTAGAGAAAAATTTGAATAGAAAAATAGTGGAATTTATCCACTTTTTAACTTACTCCATTGTGCCTCAGGCAATATTGCTTATAAATACTTGGGGCCTCCCCATAAAGACAATAAAGTGCATGAAAATGTATAATGACTACATATTTGATCAACTAATTATATAGATAGACGATCCCATTGATCTCATTGAGATTCATGTCATGTGTTTGAAATGTGTTTTTTTCAATTTAGTAGTTCACAAGTTCATTTTTAGAGAGATGTTTGGTATATTTTCAATGACTTGTTTTTGAAATCATTACTACTGGGATGGTGTTTAAATTTTCATAATTAATACTCTTTTATGATAATGGTTGATTGGTTGTGGTGTGAGTATTCTTGTTTTTTGGTCTCCCCCCTTCCTCTATGAAAAAATACAAAATCTCTCATTAGGAGTATTGTATAGTTCTCTTTCCATGTGCATTTCTAAAAATTCCAATTACTAAGTTGGATACACATAAAATCTATGCATATCATAATGTTTTTACGACATAAATACCTATATATACAAAAATTACCATCCCACATTGGTTGGGAGAAGTGACCCATAACAACATATAAACTCCAATATACCATGATCCGTATGTCAGTAGGGGAAACAACCAAATATTGTTGCCTCCTACTAACATGATGGTGCATGAATGTAGTGTTTTTTTAGATCCATTAACCCTTACAAGGAGTGTATTATTTAATTGATGCTACTATCCATTTGATTGTATGTGCAAATTTGTTAGTTCTTCCACTATTTGCATATGCCTAAAATCTATTTGTCCCATGCCTACGTAAAAGGTAAACCTGCAAAACCCTTGAAAATCATGTCATATCTACACAAGAAAGAAATGAGAACAATATAAACTCTATCAATGTAGATTAAGAGCACGTATAATGAAGATGATAAACAATGACACTTTTGATTAGATTTTGAGGTCTCCTTCCCTTTCTTGGTGCTTCCATTATCAACTTCATATAAAACAACAAATCTTCCTAGCCTTAGGTTTTTCAAGAATTGATTTCAAGCATTAATTTCTCTTTTTTTGGTTGTTGCGTTGTAGTTATGATTTTTCTTGCTATCAACTTTCATAGGGAAAACACCTACATCTCTTCCAT
>JZKD02S1672902.1:113565-141068 GCA_000966675.3 Picea glauca
GGGGGGGGTGTGATGAATCAATATTATGCAATTTTTATCACTTTTAACTAGAATATGTAAACAACAATTAATCAATAGTTTATCATTTATGATTTCATTCAAGATATTATGAACAATGCCTTAAATAACACATAACCACAGATGAAAAATACACAAGAATTTTACATGGAAACACAAATGAGAGAAAAATGCAAAATGCTTTCTTGTATTTCAGAATATTACATTCATGGGAAAAACCAACTTCAAAAATTCTCCAACACTAATTGGAATGAGGCTCCAACCCCATGTTTACAGGATCCAACATGAAGGAAGCTACAACTCCCCAAATTATCCAACTCCAACTAGGAGGCTACAACCCCCTAGCTTATGAGAACCAACTCAAATGAAGATACAAATCCCTATATTATCCAACACCGGCTGGAAGAAGGATTCAACCCCCTTTCCTTGCCCCTTCCTTCATCTCTGAAATATAAATGGAGACTCAACCTATCACTAATAATCAACATATCACTGTCAATAATAATCAATCTGTCACTTTAATTGTCACTGGTACTGATATATCATCATCATCAAACTATATCCATGCACATAACCATATGCCAAAATCACCAAGAGCATCTCTCAAAACATATGGCCAATATTACCAAGATGTGCAATAAACCATGTGCCAAAATGTGCCTCAAGCAAGTGCCATAAAATTCATGATAAACTATAAACCATGTACCAAAAATATACCTCAAATCATATTCCCAAACTATCCAATGTCTTAAGCATGTTCCAAACCATCCAAGATATGGATTAAGCATATACCATAACCACCAATATAAAACATATAGAAAGCATACATTTAATCATGTAACAACCTAGTTCATATGATCATAAACCAACAAACCATTCATTGGGTTCAACATCAAAATATAACATCTTCATCAAACTTTACTTCAATGTCACTGGACAAAAACTGGGCAACTAGTGGTGCCTCGTGTGACGCTACCAAGAAAACTAGTGGGGGCCTCGCGGGTGTAACACCCTTGTTTCTCCCAACTTGTAATTAATCCTTAATTATGATTACCGTGCTATGGCATGTGAACAACGTAAATGTATTATTATTTAGATTTCCAATAATTGACTGTGGGGGTGAAGCCTTGAGGTACTATTCATGATATCAATAGAGGAAAGAGTGAGGAAAATGTAGAGAGGGTTCATTATGTCAAAATGACCCAAATTCTCCTTGCTAAAATAATAAGCCTCATCCTAATCACAAAGAAAAATCATTTCATGAAAGAAGGATTGGTGGTTGAAAAATAAACTACCCTAATGAATGGAATCATGGAGAGTCTTGCTGAGGAGAGAGAAAATTGTCAGCCCAAAGTACTACAGAGTACATTTTTTCTGCAGGCCCAGATTGACCCGAGTTCCTTCTGACAGAAGGGACAGGATAGGTCTAGAACCTCCCTAGGGAAAAAGGGGAAGGCGTGGAAGAGAATACCATTCAAAAAAAAAAGAGGAGAGCGTGTGAAACTCTACAACTGAGAAGACGAACTGGAATATTAAGATGTTATGGTTACTAGAGAGAACACGAGAAAGGATCTCAGAGAAATTGAAGAGAACATGACCTAAGGAGAGGGTCACAAGCTTGATGCTGAGGGAGCATATGATAAACCTTGTAGAGGCTATAACAGAGAAAGGATTTCTAAGAAATTGCAAAAGTTCCCTAGTGATATCATGGCTTGGAACAGGGGTGTCCAAAGTGCTAAGAATGAATTAATTTGAGCCTACAATTGGGTGTAAAGGAGAACACCCACAGTTAGTTGGTCAGTGATCAATTGTAATAGATAAGTATTTCATATACACTGTGTACTAGAATTTAAATGCATGATTTGAATGTTTGTAATTGTGATAAATTGTGCATCGCATGAAATTGATTGTAATAGTGCTTACTCTTCTTCTGTAAACTGTTTCATTTGAATGGTTGTAAGATGACAAGTTGGCCTCTAGGATGGTTGGAAAAACACTCAAGGTGCTTTTCCTAGGGATCAAATTCATATTTCTAGAGTCGGGGCAAACTTTACGGGACTTCCACAGTCCCGTTGATCCCTCAAAAATACCTTTCCCTATTTTAGAACTTAAGTTATGTGAATGGAAGGCACTTCCTTCAAACCAGTCGTCCAAGAGACCACATGTTCATGCCCACAGAATTAACCAAATATTGGCTAGGAGTTATGAGTGTAGCCTTTGGAGCTCGACAAATTTCCATAGGACCAGGTCCATGGAACCCTTCGCTACACCCAAAAAGGAGCTAAGTTATTCGAGACTCCGAGAGTCCGGAGCTTTGGGGTGAATGAACATTGCAATGTCAAAATGCACCGAAGGTGATCTGTCAAACCCGTAACTTGATGGTTGACCAATAGTTGGAGGTCATTTTCTTGTTATCGTAGGATTCATCCCCTTGTTGAACCTTGATCTAATTCTTAGATGTGATGTAACATGAGTCATATATCTGAGGGTATTTGGGATCTCCCCTTATCGTTGGATCTATGTCGTGACCAGTTCAACGTTGACCACTTCAGGAGAAAAACAATGTTATAACGCCAAAACCCTTGAATGTTGGAGTCATAAAGTAATGTGGACCATCGATCTAAGGATCCTTTGGGACTCCTCTCAATCATTTGATCACGGGGACGTGCATTTCATGCCGAGAGAACTTGGGGTCCACGTGTCGAGTAACAGTGATGCCATGTGTGGCGGCTTTGTGACAAAGTAAATAGATGTTGGTGACCTAAGGCATGTGCCACACATCTTGCAAGCATGTTTCGGGTTGACATGTAACCCTTTAGGAGTGGCCTAACAATGAGACCTAGGGACCTTTGAGCTAGAGTTGTGAGTTGTTTATTTGGGAAGTACATTGAGAACCTCTCCCAACCATCTAATCAAATAGTGGAAGGATTAGCATATAGAACTTTGTTGAAGTTCTACTCCATAAGAAAGGGAGTGTTAAATGGGAGAAACCCCCAAACGCCAAAGTTGTGAAGTGACGAGAACTGTAGATCCAAGGATGCTTCAGGTTCTTCCCTGACCATTGGATCTACATCATGGTCAATAAAACATTGACCACTGTAACGTACCCAACCACCCACAGGCTGGGCACACTAACTTCTAGTCCTTATCTGGACTAATTTGACCCTTTTCCTAAGTTTAAATAATAAGGATGCATGAAATATTCACATGCATTGATCAATATTGATGCTACACATAAAATAAATGAAGAATACGACATGCACAACAATAACTGATAAGTATGCATACTCTAAATATTGAATTCAATGATAAATAAATACACAACATAATAAATCATACATAGATAAATAATACTATAACAAAGAGCACTTATATTTAATAAAAGAAACCACTGACTGGATGCAAACCAAGGATGTTCCACCCAACTGTAGACATTGTTGTTCCAAATATCAACAACAATGTCACCCCCTAGATAGGGCTATGAATCCACAAGGATGGTTCCATAGTGTTACTTGGCTTCCCAAACCAGTCAACACTCAATCCCTCGTAGGCTTCCCAACACCCACAACATTCCAAGTACCCAACTCTCTTCTACCCATCCTGCACAACCCAAGAGATTGGACCCTCTCCGTTCTCTGCCACATAGTGCCTCAGGTTGTCCTTCTCCTTCCAGGGATCTAGTGTAGCTGGTATAGACTCTTAATGTTGGGACTCTTAGGACTCAGAACTATGAGAAAATTTGGACACAGGAAAAATAATCTCAGACATGTAGGCCTTACTTCATGGCTAGATTACACCAACACTATCTACAACCAATAATACGATGGTTTCACTTCAACAGTTTGTCTTCCTTTTCTGACCCAAGACACAAAGGTAGGAATATGAGTGGGTGAAAGAATGATTGGAGTGGAATCTCCATGAGAGGGGTGAACAGTGAGCAAGTGAGTGAATGAGTGAATGAATGAATGTATGAGTTCGTGAGTGAGGAAACTGGAAAAATAAAAAGAACGAGAATGAGAGTGAGAGAAAGAACGAACCCACCCAATAGAACATGGACACGCTTATGTAATTCTTTGGAATCAAGAACCTCATGTCCTTCCCCCAAGAAGCTCATGTATCTGATTCCCCCCATTATACAAAATGGTTAATTAAAAAAAATGAAATAAACACTTATCCCCTCAAGCCCCCTCTGTTGTGGAATCATAGCCCCTTATAACTCTATTCCTTATCCATCTAGAAGCCAACGATGTATTTATTATTAATAATGATCAAAGAATTACATTTCTTAGGCATACTGACCTCTTTTAAATTTTTGGGCACTTTGGCCTCTTAGCAATTAACAAATACATTATTTAATATGGGGCTCAAAACCCGGGCTGTTACATCCCCTACCCCTTTTTTTTGGCACTGTCCTGAGTGCATATACAAAACAAGAATAAAATTCCAAAATTTATTCAAAAATACATGGGTACTTTGTCCAGATGGGATCTTCATGCTCCCAGGTAGCATGTTCAGGACCGTAGCAGTTCTAGTGAACGTTTACCAGCTCTATAGCTCGATTATGGAGAATTTTGACTTTTCTATCCAATATTCGCACTGGCTGGACATGAAAGTATCCCTCTGTCTCTACCTAAATCAGATGCCAATCAATAACATGGTCAGGATCATGTACATATTTCTTTGTCAAAGAGACATGAAATACATTATGCATATTCATGGAAGTAGGCAATGCAAGCATGCATGCAACTGATCCTATTCTGTCCAATATCTCAAATGGTCCATAGAATTTGGCTACCATCTTTGTACAACTACCCAACTTCAAAGAGATCTTCTTGGGGTTTACTTTCAAAATCACATGATTCCCCACTTTAAATTCTCTTGTTGTCTTATTTGTATCTACATAAAAAAAAATTCTATCCTGAGCTACCTTTAAATTCTGCTTAATCTTAACCATCTAGTCTTCCATATCCTTGAGAAACTCTAGCCCAAGTACCACTCTATCTGTTGGGTTTTCCTAGCTCACTGGAGTATTGCATTTCCTACCATACAAAGCTTCAAATGGGATCATTTTCAATGAATCTTGATACCCATTATTATAGGAAAACTTAACCAAGTGCAAGTAATCTTCCCACTTAGATTTCTTATCCATCACATACATTCTCAACATGTCTTCAATTACTTTGTTGACCCTCTCTATCTTCCCATCTGATTGAGGATGGTATGTCGTGATAAAGTTCATATTTGTACCAAATCATTTAAATTATCCCTTCCATGAATTTGAAGTAAACTTTGTGTCTCTATCCGAGACAATTGTCCTAGGTATCCCATGCAACCTAGAAATCTCCCTCATGTAAATTTATGCAATATTAGTTGTTGTATGTGTTTTTCTTGTAGGAAAAAAATGAGTAGCCTTTGTCAATTTGTCAACCACTACCATGATTGAATCATGATGTCTTGTTGTCGTAGGAAATTTAGTTATAAATTCAATGGTTATCACTTCCCATTTCTTCTCTGGAATTGGTAGTGGTTGTAGAAAACCCGTTGGGTGCCTATGCTCAGCCTTCACTTTCTGACATTCCATACATCTAGCGATGTAATCAACAACATATTTTTTCATACATGGACAAAAGAATCGGCTTCTTACTACTGCAGTTTTGTTTTGGTAACCAGGATGTCTAGCATATGGAACATTATGCATTTCTTTTAATACCACATTCCTAAGTTCTCTAGAACTAGGAACACAAATTCTATTTTTATGCATAAGTAATCCATCTTCCTTCATCTCATACCCTTTAATTTTCTATTGTACATCTCCTTTCTATAAGATTTTCTTTACCTATAGGTAATGTTGATCTATAACAACTGCATCCAATATATTTCTCTTCAAGTCTGACTGATGCATACTAACAATTGTAGTATGCATGAGATGTACTCTTATACTAAGTGCATTAACAACTTTATTTTATTTTCCTTTGATATTCTTGATATCAAAGTCATATTCACTTAAACATTCCAACCATATTGTTTGCCTGACATTCAAAATTGGTTGTTCAAAAAGATACTTCAAACCACTATGGTCTGTCCTTAATTCAAATCTCTTTCCCATGATATAATGCCTCCACATATTCCATGCATGAACAATGGTAGCAAGCTCCAAGTCATGTGTGGCATAGTTCCTCTCATGTTCCTTAAGATTTATGGACTCATAATTGATTACATGTTCATTTTGAGTGAGGAATCCACCAAGCCCTTCCTTACATGCATCTATGCATACCACAAAAATTTCATTTGGGTCAACAATCTTTAACACAGGTGCACTAGTAAGTAATTCCTTCAACATATTAAAATTCTCTTAACACTCATATGTCCATTCAAATTTCATTCCCTTCTTTTGCAAAGAAGTGATGGGATGATAAATCTTAGAGAACCCTATGATGAATCTTCTATAGTAAACATGTAACCCCATAAAATATCTGACTTCTGAAAAATTCCTGGGTGTTGGCCATCCTCTAATGTCTTCTATCTTCTATGGATCCACTACTATGCCTTGTTCTGAAATAATGTTTCCCAAGTAATGCATCTTTTCTTGGTAAAAGGAAAACTTTCTCAACTTGGCATACAACTGACGTTCTCTCAGCACTTGCAATACCAATATGAGGTGATGTTCATGTTCCTCTTCAAACTTGGAATAGACAAGTATGTCATCCATGAATACTATGACAAACTTATCCAAATAATTTATGAATATGCCATTCATTAAGAACATAAAGACAGTTGGCGCATTGGTCAGTCCAAATGGCACCACTACAAATTCATAATTCCCATATTTGTTTCTAAAGGTTGTCTTATGGATGTATTCTTCCTTGATTCTTACCTGATGGTATCCTGATCCCAAGTCTATCTTTGAAAATATCTTTGCTCCACTTAGCTAATAAAAGATGTCATCAATTCTAGGTAGAGGATACTTGTTCTTCACATTGGACTTATTCAGATGTTGAAAGTCAATACATAGCCTCAAGCTCCCATATTTATTTTTGACAAAAAGTATTGGTGCTCCCCAAGGTGAAACACTTGGGCATATGTACCCTTTCTTCAACAATTCCTCCAACTGCATTTTTAATTCTTTTAACTATGGTGTACTCATTCGGTAAGGTGTTTTTAACACCAGGGAAACTCCTGGCACTAAATCAATAGATAAATCTATCTCCCTTTTTGGTGCAAACCCTATTATTTCTTGGAATACATCTTCAAATTCTTGTAGTACCGAAAAATATTTAAGGCTTGGACCCTTTGTCTTTTCTAGCTCCTCTACATGGGTTGCATACAATTGACATCCTTTTCTGAGACATCTCTTTAGTTGTAAAGATGAAATATATCTTATAGAGATGGGTCTTGGAACTCCTTTCACAGTGCTCTGTTTTCCATCTCCATCAAGACATGTAAATGTTTTTCTATGACAATCTAGGACAACATGATGTTGGTCCAACCAACCCATTCCAATTAGAATATCATAAGACCCCAATGGTATGATATTTAGATAAGCACTAGTATTCACACCATTAAGACTTATGGAATAAACCTTGACCATATCATGGATTCTTTGTTCGGTTCTAGTGGCTAGTTGAACCAAAATTGACTTTCCAAGCTTACTTTTCTCTAAATGTAATCCATCCACTACTTTAGGATCAATGTAATAATGACTTTCTCCTGAATAAATTAAAATAGAAAAAGGATGATTTATGATCTTACCTTCCACCTTGATCATATTGGATTGGTATTATGCTTGTTGATCATCTAAGTCTGCATAAATCCTTCTCATGTCTTCGAGTGTTGTAGCCTCTTTGATGTTATGCACAGTCTTCACTATGTCCTTTCTATGGAGGAAATCCTTGTACATGTGATATTCCTTGCACCCCCAACATTGGATTGATGGTCTTCCCCTTTTTCCCAAGGAGTCTTCCTTCTTGGACTCATCCTTGGCATATTGATCTTGGTGATTTTTATTAGGCTCATTTCTATTGAAAGGAGGTTTGAATCCCTTCTTCCTCTTATCAGACTTATCCTTATTCGTATCCTTCCAAGACTTCTATATGGATTCTCTTCCCTAGCCTTGCTCATACAGGTACTTATATTTCTTGATGGCCTCAGTCAAGGTCTTGGGATCATCATACCAAATATTTTGTTTATAAAAGGTTGGAGCCCACTCAAAAACCTATGTATTTTCACCTTCTCACCATTTATGAAACCAACATACTTTATAAACCCCAAGAAATTCTTCTCATATTCTACCATAGTCATGCTTCCCAGCCTAAGTTCAAAGAAATCCTGCATTTTCTTGTGATATAAATTCTCTGAGAGGTACTCCTTCTGGAAATACTTCTTGAATTGCTTCCAAGTGATCATATTCTCATTAATATGTTCCACTCGCTTGAATTGATCCCACCACATAGCAACTTTCCCATGTAAATGGTAGGTGGAAATTCTGGCTTCTAGGTTTGATGAATAGTTATGCAATTGGAAATATCTCTTGATTCCAAGAAACCATGCTTCAACATCATCTTCCCTTTCTCTTTCACCATCAAAGGATGGTGGCTTAAGATTCCTCATCTCTCCTTGTAAACTATCCAATTCATGCCTTCTTCTTTGGTGCCTAATAAGAGACACCTCTGGACTACTTATGGCGTCTTCATATGCATAAGACCTTCTTGTTGAGTAAGGAAGTGAGTGGTTTCTATGAGTTATGCTATCACTTCTTGAATAACCAACCTTACTGTGGTTATCTCTTTTTCATGATACATGCCTTCTTCCTCTTTCTTTGAGCCATTATTTGTTTGTCTCTGCAATTGATTTAAGCTCTGCAGCACTCGGGAAATTATCTGACTTTGCTCTCTCATCAACCTCTCATTGTCTTCCTTGTAGCTCTACACTTCTATTTTTAGGCTTCTCACAGTTTCTATCAATGTTTCTTTCTCCCCTCGGCCCTTGTGTCTATTTGATTATGTCTCTGCATTACCAACTCTGATATTCTAACCTTAGGCCTCTTTATCATGGTTGGAGGCTCCCTCACTTTCTTCCATTTCTCGAATACGCATTATGAGCTGATATGTTTAAACCCCTAATTATGCAAAATGTGCAAGCCACCATTTTGTTAGAATTATGCATATAAAAGAAATTTGTCAAACAATGATACAATTCCTTTTTATTCTCAATTCATGAAGAATATATCCTCATTCTCCATGACATAAAAGTTCCATGTTATCCTTTATTTGATACAGAATTAAATTTTGCACAGGCACTTCATTCAAACCATCTCTCATGTGACCATGGTTCTAAACCATGGGCTTAGTCCTTCCTTAGCACCTCTCTATGTGTCCTTTCACATGGGGGCTTGTGTGAACGACATAACCGAGGGATGGGTTACTGCCCAGGCCCTTTTTACCTAATTATGAGACCCATGTAGGGACCAAGTCCTCCTAGCCTCGACCTTCGGTTGTTCTCGGTTGTCAACTTCCAATTCCTTCTTGAGCTAGACTTCGTCGAAGTATTCACTAACTCTACCAACAAGTATCAGACGATCGAGACTTGATCTCCCACTGAATGGATGGCCCCTCCCCCCAGTTGGAGGCTTCAATGGAAATCAATGCTTGTGAATTAATCAAGCGTTGAGACAAATAGTTCTCAACCAATTTGGAAATTTGACACTCTAGGGCTCTGGAACGTTCATCTCCTGTGCCACTCAACTCCCTTGTAGTGACAATACGTCGAAGTATTTACCCTTCTCCCCCACTTCTTAATCCAACAGTCGAGAAATGTCCTGAAGGAATCCTAGATCGATGGGATACATGCCTTCATGAATTCAAGCTTCGACACTTTTCCCTAGTAGAAACTTGGAAACCCCTAAAGTCACATACTTTCAGAGTTGACACAACATGCTGACATCACCCAAGGTGACATGGACCCATGGCACTTGTGCCATGTGTTACTCAAAAACATATATATCAGGGTCTAAAAGGTGTTGAATCTGGGTGACAAGTGTCCCCACATGCCCCCCTACCACGTGGTACAAGCCACGTCATCAACCAAATCAGGGACTCTGGAGCTCCAGGCTTTGGAAGTTTCCCGAGTCCAACACATGCTACCCCTCGGATTGAGAAACACTGAAAGAAATCAATGACTCACACTCCTCCCATAACCAATGTCTGTGATTAAATCTGGTCTTCGAGCTTCGATGCTTCTCACTCCAGACCACCCCCATACTCCCGAACTACCAAACTACAGAGTGGTAAGGTTTTGAAGATCTGAAGCATCGTTATTATTCCACCCTTGTTATATCTGACGATCGTCAACACTACTGAAGTCCACCTCTCCATCTAATGGTCGAAGGGACTTCGGGACTTCGGCACTTCAGGACTATGGGTTATAATAGTTCATCAAAGTCTAAAACTCCTAAAGTGGAAACTCCCAAAGTAGTCCATGTCGGCTGACCACAATCAATGGTGGGGATCCCTCCATGCCTCCCTTCAGATTAAATGACTGACGTGGATTCGTGACTATGGCCTTCGACAGTTCAGGCCTAACATGCTTACCAAGATCGTCAAATCGATGAAATTATGAAGTCCTTCCTTCTCTTCTTGGCTTCGATTGAGGGTTGATGATCGATCTGTCAAATCCAATGAATGAGACTTAATTCTTACACCAACCTCCTATTCGCCTCCATCAGACGACCCCTATTCACCTACCCCCCAATCCAATGGTCCAGATCTCTATTGATCCCACAATGATGATTGTTCCCAAATTCAAAAGGGATGGTCATGATCCTTCAATCCATTACTAAAGATATCAAACATTCTAGCTTCTGCATAGACTTTGCAACGCCAATCCTCCTAAGATTCACAACTTCAAGGTCCTAACTCTATCTCAACCACAAGATATTATCTAATGGATCTAACCCATTTTGGCCCGACATTTCAACCTGTAGCTATGATACCAATATGTAACGTACCCATCCACCGACATGCTAGGAACGCTAACTTATATTTCTTCTCTGGACTAATTTGAACCATGTCCTAACTTTAAATAACAAGGATGCATGAAATATTCACATGCATTGATCAAGATTGATACTACACATAAAAGAAATGAAGCAAACAACATGAACAACAATAACAAGCAAGCATGCATACTCTAAATATTGAATTCAATGATAAATAAATACACAATGGAATAAATCATACATAGATAAATAATACTATAATAGAGAGCACTTATCTTGAATAAAAGAAACCACCAACTGGCTACAGACCAAGGAAGTTCCACCCAATCGTAGAAATTATTGTTCCAAGTATCAATAGAAATGTCACCCCTGAGCTAGGGCTATGAATCCACAAGGATGATTCCAGAGTGTTACTTGGCTTCTCAAACCAGTCAACACTCAAGCTCTCGCAGGCTTCTCAACACCCACAAAAATCCAAGTATCGATCTCTCTTCTACCCATCCCGCACAACCCAAGAGATCAATGGAACCTCTCCCTTATCTGCCACATAGTCCTTGAGGTTGTCCTTATAAGTTTAGGGCTCTAGTGTAGCTGGTCTAGAATATCCATGATGGGACTCTCAGAACTCATAGTTGTGAGAAAATCCAGACACAAGCCAAAGCATCTCAGACATGTAGGCCTTGATTCATGGATGGATTACACCAACAATATCTACAACCAATAATACCATGGTTTCACTTTAGTAGTTTGTCTTCCTTTCCCAATCCAAGACACGAAGGAATAAATATGAGTGGGTGAAAGAATGAATGGAGTGGAATCTCCATGAGAGGAGTGAACAATGAGTAAGTGAGTGAACATGTGAATGAATGAATGCATGAGTGCATGAGTGAGGAAACCAACAAAAGAACAAGAATTAGAACAAGAGTGAGAGAGAGAACCAACCCCCCCAACATACCAAGGAGGGGTTTATGTAATTCTTGGGAATCAAGAACTCCATGGCCTTCCCCCAAGAAACTCACGTAATTGATTCCCCCCATTACACAAAATGGGTAATTAAAAAAAATGAAATAAACTCTTAGCCCCTCAAGCCCCCTCTCTTGTGGAATCATAGCCCCCTACAACTAGTCTTTGTTCATCTAGTAGCCATGGATTTATTTATTATTAATAATGATCAAAATATTACATTTCTTAGGCACACTGGCCTCTTTTAATTGTTTGGGCACTCTGACCTCTCAACAATTAACAAATACATTATTTAATATGGGGATCAAAACATGGGGTGTTACAACCACTCCAGGGGAAGAAGAGTGTTAAATGGGTGAGACCTCTTGATCCAAAAAGGATCCAGAGAAGGTTAAGAACAACTCAGAACTTACAGAAGCAAATCAAAACGCTCAAAATGGCTTCAGCAGACAATAAAAGGGAAAAAAATTCAAATTTCCCAAACTCAGTTAAAAGGGCATGATCGCAAAGAGCGCGTCGCAAGATTTCTAACGACGCAGATGGCTTGTCAAACGAAGTTACAGATCAAAATTTATAAGCAGTCAAAGATCAGATCAAACTTGGTCAAAGGTCAAAAAGTCAAGGTGACACGTGGCACCACTGTAAGGATGACACGTGGAAGTCTGTACATATGAGTTGGCATGCGATGACATGGAAAAATGATGGAAGACACGTGGGCAAGTTAGGTGATGACACATGTTAGTTTCATGGGCAAATTAGATTGTGACAAGTGGCAATTTTGTGAACAAATTATATGGTGCCACATGGCCCAGTCATGGACTACCATGTGGCACCCCTCCAATGGATGGTGTGTGAAATTTATATGACTCCCCAAGAGTCAAACTCATGACCTCTCATTATCCCAAAGGCCCCACAACTCCACGCTACCACTACACCAGACTATGTTCCTTGTTTATTATATGGTTCAAATTACATTTAAGTTTAAAGGTTTGAACTAGGCGCCAAAGGAAAGGGGCTAGGCCTTCAGACTAGTCCCTGATTACATGTTTATCCATATGAACCCATTCTTCTGCTAGCCTATGGGATTATCCAACTATATGCCATTTTCGTAGTATATTTCGTCATTTTAACAACTCTCGCCATAAATAACCATTCCGACATATTTAGAAAAAATACCAAACAATATGCCAGATAAAGCGGAGTCCATAGGATTCGATCCCAGGACCTCCGCTAACTAAGCACCTAAACTTAGCCTCCATAATCACCATGCCAACCTCCTCATTACTGCATAATCGCCCGAGTGTTTTTATAAGAAGGGGTTTCGGGCAGTGCATTCAGAACACAAGAGCACAAGAGGTGAGACCAAGTGCCCCCATACAGATCTATATGGACTTGGGCACGATTTTTAATATTTTGGCACACAGTTAGAGATCTTCATCATTTAATGCAGGAGCAGTGGCATGCAAACCGAGGCAAGGGTGCCTCTTGGGCCAAAAAGTGTCCGACTTAGATCAAGGCGTGGAGACAAACATGTTTAGGTAAAATGATGCCAAAAACGCAGTGGTGGTGTTAGTTTTCTGATTTGAGCAAATCTTATGTATCTTAACTCCAGAATGAGGTATAACTATGTAGTTTTCCCAATTCGTTTGTGGAGTTAATAAAAATACCTACCCATTTGAGAGAAGGACCTGGAGACGTAGTCCACCAGGGATGAACTGTGTTATCAAGTTCTTTGTGTTCATATTGCATGATTATGTCTCTTTCCTTTTGAGCTTTTCGTTCTTTATGGTTTACTTTAGTTTATGCTCATTTAATATAGTTCTTTAATAAGTCAACTGATGAAAAGATTCGAGGTCATGTTGGTATCAGAGTAGTCGTCTTTGACTTGAATTGTTGATTATGAATGCTTACTAGGGCCAAGAATAAGTAGGGTGAAGGAAATATTAAGACTTTCTATCCTGAAGTTGGTTGTGCATCCCGAAAGAAGAAGATGGCAGAAGAGGACAAACATGATGAACAATAGAAAAAATTTCACAAGTTCTTTTATCGCATGTTAGAAATGGTCAAACAAATGTATGGAGATTACGAGAAGATGATGAAGAAGAAAGGGAAGAAAAAGTAAGCAAATGCAGATGATGATGCTTTGATAAACCAAGGGGCTGGAGGAGATCCTCATGAGCCTCCATCTTCTCCTTCAAGTTCTAGTTCTTCTTCCTCTGAGCATTCTCATCACTTTCAACATTCTAACCATAAAGCCTCTTTTAAGAAACCATTATTAAATATTGATGTAAAGTTTTCTTTACCTATGTTTAATGGTGATGCTAATCTTGAAAAGTTAGACAATTGGATCCGACAGGTTGAAGTATATTGTCGTGTTCATCATATTGACGAAGAGGAAGTTAAAGTGCAACTAGCTTCTCTTTGGTTGGAAGACACTGCTCTCATATGGTGGGAGAGAAATATACAAGACACAAATAAGTGTGGTAATTTTCTTTCCTCATGGTCGGAATTTAAAACAGAGATAAGGAAGAAGTTTTATCCATTAGGGTATTTAGATACAAAAATGATAGATTGGAAAACTTTGAGACAGAGAAAAGGTCAGTCTGTACAAAGTTTCACAAAAGAATTTAGGAATAAATCTCTAGCATTGAATATTACTTTGGATTCTTATGAAACTTTAATGAAGTATATTGATGCACTTCATAGTTATATTCGTCATACTTTACTCTTTTTTAACCCCACTAGTCCTGACGAAGTTTTGTGTGCAAACCACTCACCTTGAGAATAGGGGGAAACATGTTCAAAAAGATCCCATGAAGAAACCTTCCAATTTCCCACACAAGACTTTCAAGATTTTTAAAAGGAAGGACAAGAAGACCACTACAGTAATGAGAGAAGGAGGAAAACCATATTGCACTCATTGCAAGAGGAGTGATCACAATTAAGAAAATTGTTGGAAACTACATCCAGAAAAGAAACCAAAATAGTTCGGTGGAAAGGGGAAGACAAAGATTGTTGCTAAAATGCATCAAGATATTGGTTCTGAATCAGGAGATGAAGGAAAGATCATAGCAGCTGGAGTAAAAGGTAAATATTCTCTTCATGCTAGTTCAAGTTCCAATGATGAATATCTTATTGATGAACGAAAGGGGAATGATTTATTTCATATATGAGTTGTATCTAAATATACTAAGATAGATACATTATTTGATCTGGGTTCCCAAGTAAACTTAATATCTAAAGCACTTGTCAAGAAGATGGGTCTTGTAATGAAACCACATCCAAAGCCTTACCCTCTTGGTTGGGTATGTGACAAAGTAAAACTTAATGTCACCAAAAAATGTAGGGTCAAATATGCTATTGCTTCAAAGTTTATTGATGAAGTGGATTTGGATGTTGTACCACCTTATATATGTGGCATAGTGTTGGGAAGTCCATATATTTATGATATAAAATAAGTCTTCTTTCGTCATGAGAACAAATACCACCTTACTAAAGGGGGAGTGGAATATATTGTTAGAGCTCACAACATGAGGGTAAATACAACACTTGTTAGTGTAGGGAAAATGAAAAGACACATATCCACTAATAAGAGATATGTACTCATGGTCGTCAAAGAGAAAGATGTCGGGACATCCGACGCTTTCCAAGGGTGTGATCCATCTCATAAAAATGAATTAATTGATATTGCTTCTAAGCATGATGATATTTTTTAGGAACCAGATGGATTACCTCCTAAGAGGGAAATCCGACATGAGATACATCTTCAACAAGATTATCCTCTTCCTAATGTGGGCATGTACAGGATGCCAATTGTAGATATGACAGAGATCAAGAAGTAGGTACAAGGCTTATTGGATCAAGGGTTCATGAGGCCCATTTCATCTCCTTGTAGTTCTCTGATCGTGATGGTGCCAAACAAATATGGCACATGGAGAATGTGTGTCGATTACTGGGCCTTAAACAAAATCACGGTAAAAAAATGATCCCCTCTTCCTCGCATAGATGATTTACTTGATCGGTTAAAAAATGTTATTTATTTCACTAAGTTGTATTTGCGCAGTGGATATCATCAAATCAAGGTTGCAGAATAGGATGCATGGAAGACTGCCTTTAAAACCAAACAGGGATTGTTTGAGTGGTTAGTTATGTCGTTTGGGCTTTGTAATGCTTCGACAACTTTCATGCGTGTGATGAATGATGTATTCATGTCTTTACTAGATGACTTTGTGATTGTATATTTAGACGACATTCTTGTTTTTAGAGAGACTTGGGATGAACATGTAAGGCATATAAAACAATTATTGGATACTTTTCAAAGGGAAAAGTTGTATGTGAAAATGTATAAATGTGAATTTGGCAAGACTGCACTTGTATAATTAGGTCATATCATTGGAGGAGGAGAATTCAATATTGATCCTTCCAAGATTGAAGTAATTGTAAAATGGCCTGAGCCAAAAAGTGTGACCGAGATTCAGAGCTTCTTGGGTGCAATCTAGTATTGGAGGAGATTCATTCCCAACTTCTCCTTTATAGAAGCTCCTTTGCATGCCTTAACCAGTGTGAAGAAAATTTTTTAGTGGGAAGGAAAGAAACAGAAAGATTTCAACATTTTTAAGGAGAAGATCAGGACTGCACCAGTATTAGCACTGTCGAATCATCAACAGCTTATTGAGATTGAGACAGATGCCAGTGAATACGCCATGGGTGCAACATTTCTTTCTATACTTCCTATTGTTGCTTCTATTATTTTGAAGAATACTTATTTATCTCATGATAGATATGTAGAACAATATGCCATCGATGAAGATTTTAAATAAGTATATGAGAAGCTAACCCATGGTGCACAGGTAGAGAACTATTGTCTATAGGAAAAATTACTCATCATCTTGGGAAGCTATGTATTCCTACAAGTGAACGAGTCCATGTGATATGAGAAGCTCATACTTCTCTTGTGTTTGGACATTTTGGTGTAGGAAAAACTATGGTTCATTTGTAGAGGTTTTGTTATTGGCCTCAAATGAAAGAAATTGTAAATAATTATGTAAAGGGGTGTGTGATGTGTTATACTTGTAAGCCCACTAATAGAAAATTGGGGCTATACTCACCACTTCATGTTCCATCCCATCCATGGGAAAGTTTCTCCATGGATTTTGTAGGGGGTTTACCAATGACCAAAGGGGGTCATGATTATTTGTATGTCATAGTGGATAGGTTCAACAAGATGTGTATATTGATGCCATGTAAAAGGAAGATCATTGCTGAGAAAATTGCTAATATCTTTTTTCAACATGTTTGGGTTCACTTTGGGTTACCCACGTCCATTGTCTTGGATCGAGATACTCGATTCCTTGGGGATTTTTGGACTATATTGTGGAGAATGATGGACACCAAATTGAAGAGGATCACTTCTTTTCATCCACAGACCGGTGGATAGACATGGGTGGTAATTAAAACAGTGGTACTTTTACTTCAAGGCTACTGCAAAAAACATCCTAAGTTATGGGATGAACATATAACTTATGTACAACATGCTTATAATCAAGATTTACATTAATCCACTCAGAGTTCAACTTTTGAGATTTTTTTTGGGTACCTACCAAAGGTTCCTTTGGACTTGATGTATGGTAGAGATGTTGATGTGAATGAAGAAAGAACAGAGGACACGACTTGCAAGTTCATCCAGAGGATCTAGCAGATACACCATGTAGTCAGCGAACAGTTGGAGAAGAGTCAAGAACAATATAAAGCTAGACATGACAAGCACAAGGTTGATCATCAGTTCCAGGTTGGAGACCAGGTATGGATTCACATCAACAAGGAATGATTGAAGGGTGAAGGCAAGAAGCTCAAGCCCATCCGATATGGGCCCTTCACTATTTTGGAGAAAAGAGACACTAATGATTTTCATTTAGAACTTCCACCTTATATGTAGATTTATTCAATTGTGAACATAGAGAATTTGAAACTTTTTGATCCTCCCATGATCATGGACTAGGATGAGGAAGTTTCAATACCTTCAGTTGAGGAGTTTTCACTTGATTACTTAGATGAGTTACATGAATATATCATCCTGGATAGAAAGAAGAGGACTTCACGTAGGGGTGATATTGATTATCTTCGAGTAGGCTTAAAGGGAACACATCAAAGAAAGGAAAAGTGGATTGAGAAGGACAAAGTGAGGGGAATCTTCCCTCACTTACTAGTTAATTAATGAAAGCTTTTGGTGGTCCAAAAATATCTCATTGGGAAGGCGTGATCCAAAAAGCATCTGGAGAAGGTTAAGAACAAATCAGAACTTACAGAAGCAAATTAGAATGCTCAGAATGGCTTCAACAGACAACAAAAGGGAAAAAATTCAAATTTCCAAAAACTCGGTTAAAAGGGCATGATTGTGAATAGGGTGTCGCAAGCTTTCTAACGATGAAAATGACTCATCAAACATAGTTACGGATCAAAAGTTATAAGCAATCAAAGATCATGTCAAAGTTGGTCAAAGATCAAAAAGTCAAGGTGACAGATGGAACCACTGCAAGGGTGACACGTGGAAATTATGTACAACTTAGTTAGCATGGGATGATGTGGAAAAATGATGGCAGACACGTGGGCAAGTTAGGTGATGACACATGTCAGTTTCATGGGAAAATCAGATTTTGACAAGTGGCAGTTTCGTGGACAAATTATATGGTGCCACGTGGCCCAGTCATGGGTTGCCACATGGTATCCCTCCAATGGCTAGTGTGTAAAATTTATATGACTCCCCAAAAGTTGAACTCATGACCTCTCATTAGCCTAAAGGCCCCACAACTCTACGCCACCACTACACCACACTATATTCCTTGTTTATTATATGGTTCAAATTACATTTAACTTTAAATGTTTGAACTAGGCGCCAAAGGAAAGGGGCTAGGCCTTCGACCCAGATTGTGATTACATGTTTAGCCATATGACCCTAGTCTTCTACTAGCCTAGGGAATTATCCAACTATCCACCATTTTTGTAGTATTTTCCGTCGTTTTAACAACTCCCGCCATAAATAATCATTCTGCCATATTTAGAAAAACTGCCAAACAATATGCCAGATAAAGCAGAGTCAATGGTATTCGATCCCGGGACCTCCACTAACTATGTTCCTAAACTTATCCTCCATAACCACCATGCCAACCTCCTCATTACTGCATAACCACCCGAGTATTTGTATAAGAAGGGGTTTTGGGTAGTGCATTTAGAACACAAGAGCACGAGAGGTGAGACCAAGCGCACTCATATGGATCTGTACGAACTTGGGCACGATTTTAAATATTTTGGCATGCAGTTCTAGATTTTGATCATTTATTGCAAGGGAATTGGCACACAAACTGAGACAAGGGTGCTTCTTGGGCCAAAAAGTGTCTGACTCGGATCGAGACGTGGAGATAGTCATTTTTAGGTAAAACGATGCCATGAACGCAGTGGTGGTGTTAGTTTTCTGATCTAAGCAAATATTTTGTAGCTTAACTCTAGAATGAGGTATACTTATGTATTTTGCCCAATTCTTTTGTGGAGTTAATAAAAAGACCTGCCCATTTGAGAGCAGGACCCGGAGACATAGTCCACTAGGGATGAACTACTTTGTCAAGTTCTTTGTGTTCATATTGCATGATTATGTCACTTTCCTTTTGAGAGTTTCCTTCTTTATGGTGTACTTTAGTTTATGCTCATTTAATATAGTTCTTTAATAAGTCACCTGATGAAAATATCCTGGATCACTCTCGAACGCTAAAGTCGCAAAGCGACAAGGATCATCGATCTGAGGATGCATAAGGATCCCTCTTGCCCATTGGATCTAGACGGTGGTCAAACTGACGTGGACCACTATGGGAGAAAAAAGGAAATTACACAGCCAAACCCCTGAACTCCGAAGTCACAAAGCAGTGGAGGTCGTATATCTGGGGATCTACGTGGACCTATCTCGATCATGGGATAAAATGTATTGGGAGGTTGTTGGTAGGACTTTATAATTTATATCTCTTGATGATTTCTCATGTAGGAGAGGATGGAGGCTCCCGAAGGTTTTCAGTTTAGAGTGGTGTGGCACACTAACGTCACCCAGGGTGACGTGGACCCATGTTTGGTATGCCATGTTTCACCTTGATTCGTGCATTTTACAGACCTTATATGCCAATTGGAATGTGAAATGTGTCACGCATTAATAGGGCCATGTGTTGTCTCTGATCTATGCCATGTGTTAAACACCCTGGCACACGCTCGTTGTCCTAATAGTTGGTGGAATACCCTGAGGCACTAGGAGTTCAGGACTTTGGGAAACTTGGGAAGCTTGGACATTGGGGTTAGTTGGTCGAAGGCCCGAACCTACTTTTCCCTACCTCTACATTTAATGCACCACCACATGTAAGTGTGGACCCTTTGGGAGTTCAGGTTTCAGAACTCTCGATGGTTTGGGTATGGTATATTGCATGAGTCGAAGGGGCCGAAGGCCAGAGCCACATGAAAATATTCCAGGGTTTCGGGACTACAAAATATATGAAAATAGAGGAAAGGGCGTTTAGCACCGAAGCACTGAATAATGAAATCCTTTAATCCTGTGCATTAAAAGAGGGTGAATATCAATCATTGGATTTAACTTTGAGACTTCGGGGAACATCCCCTGTAACCGCCCCTCCTGTGGCCATGTCATTTCTAAAGGGTGACAACCTTGGTCAATTATGTGCCAGGTAGGATGGTGTGAATGAGGTGAACCCACGTGGGTGCCACCTGGACCTTGACCAATGATGCCGAAATATATTCTAAAGGGCATAACTTCCAATCTAGAGATCGTATTTGAGCATGGCAACAGTCGTTCGAAATCTCTTAACAAGCATATGATGATGGAGACCCCGGGAGGAGGATTCAATATGATTAAGAAAAGAGAAAATTTGATGGCCATCCCTTAAAAAATTACTTAGGGGTCGAGTGTGTTACAACGGGACACCTTTCACTTGAGTCGTGGGGGTTTTCTCAGTTAGGGTTTTTTAGAAACCCTTCTCCCACCTGTGGCTCTGAGACTTCTCCTTCACCTCAGATTCATTGCCTTATCTTCACTTAAGAGATAACATAGTTTCTTGGTTGGTTTATTATAATGAGAGGATTCTTGATTTGTATCTATATTGTTTCAAGTAACTCCTTTACTTAGTTTTAGGGCCCACCTGTAACTTTTGTTTGCAACAACTTTTCTCCTTTAATTAATTTTAGGGTCGAATTATAACTTCTTGTCCTTAGATCCAGGACTTATTAACCATACTCCTGGGCTTTCATCTTTAAGAGGGAATAACTTCTCAACCGTGAGGAAACACATGACATACCACCTACCATTGGAAATGACATGATGAGGAATATTGTTGGCTTGATCCTGGTCAATGCATGGGTTGTAAGACCCAAGATTATGGTTAACTATGACCAAAAAACCCATAAGACACTGACCCTTTTGGCATCACCTACTTTCACAGATGAAGTCTCACCAAAGGTATCTATGGGGATTATAGGAACCATGCTTCTGTGGGAGTAAGGGAAAGGGAGGCGTATACCCATGTCATTGTTCCTTCTTCTATATTATGTTTGTTCCTGATTGTTACAGATATTATCGCAATCATTCATGAATATTTCACCATAATCAATCCATAGGATAATTCTACTCTACGAAATATAAAAACATCATTCATAAAACAAGTAAAGAACACAATATGAAATATTATCTCTCAAACTCTGTCGTTATTCATCATATCAATTGATTTCATTCATGATTCTTACATAACCTCAACCTCTACAAATTCTACAAAACTCTCTCTAGATCGATATCTCTCTTACTTTTTACATCTCTCATTCTAGCTACTTTTTCACCCCACCTGTTACATATTTATACCCAAAATCTAGGGCTTAAATCCCTATTCTTATCTATCCCAAAATGACCCTTTACAATGCATGTCATGGCCAACTTGAGTTAACTAGTTGTTTTCCTTCTTTTACTTTTCTCTCTTTATACAACTTTTCTGATGTTATTCTATTTCTAGAAAGGCACACTTTCATCCTTTGTGCTTCCTTCTCTCACTCGCTTTCTTTATCCTTCTATCTGTGCACTATATTATTCCTATGCACTATCCTTCCTTCTGCACCCTTTCTTCTGTGCCCTTTCTTCTGTGCACTTTCTCCTATGCACTTTGTTCTACGCACTTTCCTTATACTTAGGTTTTTTCTCCCAAAATTGCATCCAAAACTACCTGTCCAACAGGCCCCCAACACTCCACTATGGATTTTTCTGATCCACTCAAGCCTATTGCATGTTCTTCCACTCTTCAATGAATTGTTGCACGATAGTCGTTGCAGCCTATACCTCTATGATGATTGTGACCTCTTGTGCTTTTATCTCTTCCATGGCCTACATGGTCAAGTCTTAAATTTTTTTCTCTGTTTTGACCATGGCTTGTTTTACATTCTCTTGTACATTGGCCAAGTCACCAATAATCCTCACTGCTTTCTCTTTCCAGGGTCCAAGTCTCAGCTATAGGACCTTTTTCTGGTCCCCGAGTCTCTCCACTTCGACGTGTGCCTGTTGTTGCACCAGAATGGTCGCCATTCACTCAACTGGTGGCAATTTGGTTGCCTTATATGCTGCCTCATTAGCCTATTCTTGTGCTTCTCATAGTTTGGCCTCTACATATTTCATCTATGGGTTTCCCATGAGCTCTTCCCATAGTTTGGAACTTTCTTCACAAATTTTGGTGCATTAATTTTCAAATTGCTTAATCCTGGAAACTGCTATCATTTTCTTCCTTAGTCTACCTTCATGCACCTCAGGTGGCATGCCAGGCATTATCTCAAGTTACATATCCCAGATATTCTCTCTAAATCACTTCATGAATTCACTAATTTTCAACAATTCATCCTCCATAGTGGCCTCTATGACCAGGGGAACTTCTGGTACTTGTGTGTATAAATTTTGGAAAGTGTCCTGCATCTTCTATACCATAGCATCTGTGTCGTCCTTCCCTTTTTGTGCTTTTGTTGCCCTTTCCTCTACACCCTATTTTGTTCTCATAATTTCCTCCATTCTTCCTTCAAGATCCTTCTTTTGTTACAAGGCCATATCATACTGTGTCTGTACGTGGGCACTTTCATCCCTTATTCTGGCTACGCCTCAGTATGAAGTGTCACCTCTATGCTTTATCTCTTGTACCAACTGTTCTGGGAGTTCATGTACCCTTTGGATGGGTAGTATGGAGAAAATTATATTAAGTTGACCGAATGCCACAATTGTTTCCTACAATTCACCTGGCAGCACAATTGTCTCAATATGTATAGTGTTAGAAAAATAGGATCACAGAGCAATAAAATAAAACAAATGTGGAAATAAAACATAGAATATACACAATAAAATAGATACACAGATATACGTGGTTCACCCAGTGTGGGATACGTCCACCAAAGAAATTTCTAGGTCCTTCCTTTTTATTATCTAGCAAAATGAAGGGATACAACCTACAACACACCCGTTGTAACTTCCTCTTATTTCTCTCACATTATCCTCTCTCATAATACAATAATCCCACTCATACTCAACCACAATACAATTCCCTCATAAAATAGGGTTTCCTTCTAGGGAAAAATACCCTAAAATAACTTCTACCATCAGATCTACGACCTTATAATAAATGGTCCATATTGACTATGAAATTACATTATTTTACAAGGAAATTTTTCCTTCTAGGGATTTTCCCCCAAACCCCCACTGGCCCTTAGACCCCCCATCTAGGGGGATGATCCCCTCAGAACCTGCAAGGGGGGGAATCCCTCGTTGGCCCTCAGAACCCCCAGTTAGGAGGATGAGCCCCCTGGACCCCGTAGGGGGGAAATCCCCCCCTACCCAAACCCCTGTTGGCCCTCAGAACCCACAGGGGGGGAAAACCCCCCTACAACCCCTCTACATGGAGGGGTTTATAGTATTCATGGGGTATAAACATGGATGGAAAAAAAGACCTATGAATCAGGAATATAATCAAGCTCCACAACCAAAAAATCTCCCACTTGGAGACTGATCACGACAAATCCATTGTTGTTGTACCTGCTAGACTATAATCCACCTTGGACCGGGAAAATTTCTCATCTTCACCTTCATGCTTGAAGACCAACTGAAACTAAGCAGAAAATCAATTTCTCCCTGGTTACTCCCTTTGTCAACATCTCTACGGGATTCTGGCTAGTATGTATCTTTTCCAACTTCAAATGTCCATCTTTCAAGACATATTGTATGAAATGGTACCTAAGTTGTATATTCTTAGTCTTTGAATGGAAGGATGATTTCTTTGCAAGATGAATGGAATTCTCACTGTCACAGTAAAACCTAATATTCTCCTACTTCTTTCCCAATTCCTCCATAAATATCTGTAACCAAATCATCTCTTTACTAGCCTCTATAGCAACAACATACTTTGCTTTCGTTGTTGAAAGTGAAACAACCTTTTGCAATTTTGAAATCCAACTTACTGTTGTTCCACCTACAGTAAAAAAATACACTGTGGTGCTCCTCCTTCCATCTTTATCACCTGCCATATCTGAATCAACATATCCCTATAGAACAATGTCTGAACCTCCAAAACATAATGCATGAGTAGTAGTACCTCTCAAATATCTGAGAATCCGGTTTATTGCCTCCCAATGTTCTTTACCTAGATTGTTCATATACCTTCTCACAACTCCCACTACATGTGCAATATTTGGTTGTGTGCAAACCATTGCATACATCAAGTTGCCAATTATTGATGAATAAGAGACACTAGACATGTATTGTATCTCCTCCTGTGTCTTGGGACACATTTACTTAGTTAATTTGAAATGGCTGTCCAAAGGTGTACTAACTGGTTTTGCATTCTGCATTCTAAACCTCTCCAACACCTTCTTTATGTACTCACCCTGAGACAATGTCAATTTGCGATTTTTCTTATCTCTTGCTATTCTCATACCAAGTATTCTCTTTGTAACACACAAAACCTTCATCGCAAATGAATTATCTAATTTCTTGTTGATCATATTTATATCTTTCATATTATACTCTGCAACAAGCATGTCATCTACATACAATAGCAAGATAATATAACTTCCATTTTCTATCGTTTTAAAATAAGCACAATGATCAAAATGACATCTACTATAAACTTATTCTATCATAAACCTGTCAAAATTCAAATACTACTGCCTTGGATATTTCTTTAGGCCATACAATCTCTTCTTCAACCTACATACCAAATTTTCCTTCTCTTTGACCTCATACCCCTGTGGGTGTTGCATATAAATCTCTTCATCCAAATTCCCATGGAGAAAAGTTGTTTTTACATCTAACTGTTCAAGATGAAAGTATTCTACTACCACAAGACCTAAAATAGTCCTAATTGAAGTCATTTTAACAACAGAATAAAATATTTCATCAAAATCTATACCTTTGTTTTGTGCAAACCCCTTTACAACAAGTCTAGCCTTGTACTTTTTTTTCCCTCCATCTTCTTCCTTCAACCTGTAAATCCATTTATTCTAAAATGATATTTTTCCTGCATGCAACTAAACCAAGTCTCATGTCTATTTATTTACCAAGGAATCCATTTCCTCTTTCATGCCTTTCTCCCACTTCCTTTTAGTGTCTACTTGCATTGCCTCTTCATAACTTTCTGGTTCACTAAAATCAGTAAAAAAGAAATAGTACAATGAAGGAGAGTATCGTTCATGGGGTGTAATTAACCTGGTAGATATTCTAAAAACACTTGCAGGAGTTTGAGGTACTTGTTTCTCCTATTGTTGTACATTTTTATTTTCTAGTACCTTTGGAATTTATTTTTTAGTGATCTCATCTAGCACTGTGAATTCTAGTTTTTCTTCTTCATGTTTTCTTCTCTGCAATTGATCTTTATACATGACCTTCTCATTGAATATGAAATATCTACTCCTAATGATTTTTTGATTTTCATAATCCCATAAGAGATAACCAAAATAATTAACACCATATCCAATAAAGGTACACTTCTTGGATTTTTCTTCAAGCTTTGTTCTATTTTCTTTATCAATATGTACAAATCCTTCACAACCAAAAGTCTTTAGAAATGAATAGTTTAACTTTTTACCTATCCATGACTCCTTTGTAATGACACCATCCAAATAACTTGAAGGTCCTATGTTTATTAGGTAAACAACAATATATACAACATCTTCCCAAAACTGCAAGGGGTACCTTGCATGCAATCCCATACTCACACTCTATATGATTGTCGTATTCATCCTTTATGACACCATTTTCTTGTGGTGTTCCTGGTACTATTTTCTCTCAATGAATCCCATGTTATGAACAATAATCATCAAACTCCTTCTTGCAATATTCACCTCCAATGTCTGATCTGAGACACTTCAACCTTTTTTCTGTCTCATTCTCAACCAAAGCTTTCCATTTCTTAAAAGTTTCAAAAATATCATGTTTTTGTCGAATGAAATAAACCCAAGTTTTTCTAGTTGCATCATTAATAAAAGTAACAGAATAAAAAGATCCACCAAGAGATGATACCTGAGCTGGTCCCCATACATATGTATGCACAATATCTAACCTTTTACTCTTCTTTTATTTCCCAACTCTAAGAAATATGACTCTCTGATGTTTTCCATAAACACATTGCTCACATAAATCCAAATCAATTTGTTTAAGATAGATATTTCCAATGGGATATCATACACCTAAAACAAAGATCGTATGAAAAAGTTACGACCCCGAGAAGTTAATGTATTGACTTACCCAAACAGGGCCCACATGACTTTTGGTGCTTCATCTCCTAGGGTTAGGTTTTTGGATGTTTAGGGTTTTTGAAACTCCTGTTTATTGTAAAAAGGCCTTGAGAGCCTCATTGTAATAATCTTCTTGCGAATGAGCACAGCTGTCACATCTCTTCTCAGAGATAAGATGCCACCATTCCAACAAGATTATTTTCCACTGCATTTTATAGTTTCAGCTTATTTCCTTATTGAATAGAAAACCAGTTTTACTGTATCTCTGTTATTCCGTGTTAAGAATTTGGTAATAATCTGTAGTCATTTCGTTCTGCTCATAAAATCTGGATGAGTGGTATTAGAGTGGTCTACTCCTTGTCATATTAATGCATGTCCCCAACGAGGTCGAAGTACAAAGATTTGGGTCTCGAGCTTGTTTCTCTCGAGGACAAAATCTCTCGCACACCCAAGCGACCTCTCATGGAAGGAGAAAAGAAAAATGATGGGATAGGATATCCTTTCAAACTATTGATTGAGGAAGCTCTCATGCAACAGAGGAAAGAGATGATGGATAATTTCACGCAAATCCTTCGACGACTACCAACAGGCTACGCATATTCTTCGAGCAGAGGCACCACCCCATTCAAGGTACAAATAAACTTCGATATTCCTATATTTGAAGGTCAGATAGATGCAGATGTTGTAGACAAGTGGTTGAATCTACTAGAAGGGTATTTCTCTGTCCAAACTTTTCGAA
>JZKD02S1672902.1:159223-184852 GCA_000966675.3 Picea glauca
AGTGTTCAACATACTTTGGTTTATTGGCATATTCTAGTAGCATACTTTGGTGTATGCTTCATAAAAAGACCTATTCATTCACAATTAAATATTCCGGTAGTGGACTTTGGTGCATATCCATGTATGTATGCTTCCCAACAAGGAGTGTTTCACTTTTATCCCCTTAACTCGCCTTCTAACATTACCTTAAGGAAGAATTGTGACCCCAAGATGAATGCTTAGCTAAAGGCATGTTTATGTCCCTGATTTTACAAGGGTGCTAGAAAATTCTATCATCAATCCATGCACATTCCTATCAACATTTTATTATTAATCTTTACGCTTTCCTATCTACATCTTCATTTTCCTATTTGAAGCGACTAGATCTGAAATTAACAATGTTATTTGTTTGTATGCCTTTGTATTAATGTTTATTCTTTCCTATTTACATGTTCTTTTTATCAATTTTCCTATTTGAAGGGATTTGATCCGAAATTAACAATGTTATTTGTTTGTATGCCTTTCTCTAAAATTGACGAATGTACCATAAATTTAGTTCATATGATTTCTAATATAAATGGTCACTAATTCATTTGTAACAACTAAGAAGAGTCTCTTTAGCATGTCCCTTTCTCTATTCCTCACCTTTAGAAATATTGCTAGCATCTCCTCTATCATAAAAAAATATGGTTTTGCTTCCATTAGGAGACATGAGCTTCTTGAAGCCCTCTACAATTGACATAGAGTCTTCTAGTCCACCCTTTTACCTAGATAGGTTTCCCTCCCACAAGATATATATCAATAATTCATTTTATCCCTTGCTCCATCCAAATTTCCCTTAGCCCTACCTCATGTCATACATTTTATTTTGGATACATCAAGAGAGTTGTTCACGTGATCAATAAAAATAGAGTTACATATGAGGAAGACCTACACATTGAGTTCCTCAAACATGGTATTCACTCTATCAACTTACATATTGTCAATTTGTTTGATTTATTGCGTTGTTTGATCAAGTTCTCCTTCCACACGGTTCCACCATATCATCCAACCCATTTTGAAATCAAGGTTTAGTTAAGATCCTACAATTACATGACCATCATGATTGGACACACTTAAATACCTATTATCAAATTTAGTTAAGATCCTGTGTTGAATGGCATAATTTTTTTTAAAAAAAACCACAACATTGGTCGCTTTAGCGACTAACTTGTTCGTCGCTAGTATTGCCAATTGGTCGCAAACCCCAACCTGTTAGTCACTAGAGCGACCAACCTATTAGTCGGTCGAGTGACTAACATGTTCGTCGCTAGTATTTCCAATTGGTCGCAAACCCCAACCTGTTAGTTGCTAGAGCGACCAATCTATTAGTCGTTCTACTGACTCATAGTGGTGTATTGACAAAGTTTGCCATGATTGTCTTAGTCACTCTTGCGACTAATATTAGTCATTCTACAGACTAACATTCGTCAGTAGCCGAACTTTTCCCTATTCTGAATAGGCTTCTTTTCCCGGTCGCTAGATCAGAGAAGATCCATGTGTTGCTGCTAGACTGATGAATGTATTCCGACGAAAAAAAAATCATCTTGGTCACAAAAAAAACTTTATGCCGACGAAAATTTGTCTCTAATTTGTCGCAAAAATGTTCAAATTTAATAGTGCGTGCACATATATTCATCCCTGGCCAAATAAAGGAACTTTTGTGTGTCAGTGATGTTGTGGTCCATAAATTTCAAGTTGACCACCTTGTTGATCATGTACTCATCTTGAAAGATTCTCTTTGTGACTGGTGCTATTGGTAATGGATACTTGGCATTCACAGGTATAATTATTTGGGGTGCATCGTCATGTCTTGGAGGAAAATAATATCTCTAAAAAAATTTAGTGGCACTGATGCCAAAGTTCTGGCCACCTCCTCAACCTGTGCATCGACTAGTTGCTTTGATTTTCTCTTGGCTGCTCCAAATGGTCCTCCTACTCTCGATGGTGCCATTCTCTCTTAATGATGGACTAGTGGACAAGTGTTTTGGATCTATGTAGGTCATTGTAACTTGGCTTGGGAAGCTTGGTTCTGTTCGCTCCAGCTTGCATGAAAAAATAACTTAGTGTTTCCTTCCCTCTCAATTTTTTGTGTATTCCTGCCAAGTAGACCTATCGTATCCCACCTTAACTACTTTTTCCAATCTGGCGTTGAAGTTGGTGATTGGAAACTAAATTCTCCTTAATTGATAACTTTTCCTTATGATCCTCACTTCATGTTGTTGATTTGTTCAGGATTTTTGATGACTTTTCTTATTTAATGTTGATATGATTCTTTTATAACCAGTCACACCAACTTTTGAACTGTCATTTCCATTCCTGTCTACTTTTAACAGTATTATCTTAGCCATTCTATGAATTATTTCTGCACTCTTCCAATTATATCTTGTCTTTGGATTTGGCACAGAGTTGGCTTTGTCTGTGATGATTAGCTCAGTTGTGCAAGTTCCTTAGTATTTCATATCAATACTTTTTATTTTATTTATTTTCTTTCCTTTTTCTTTTTTTTGTCTCTATACTATGGTACACTACTATAATATAGGGGTTCTGGTGTATCCCAGATTACTATGAAAATTGTCGACTATCTGTATAGAGTTTCAGCTGAATTTTGTTCACCATTCCTTCTAGGATTTATCCATCCAAGGTTTCCAATCATGCAACACATGTATCGGTTATATGTTGTATCACATAGGGACCTAACCAGTGCATACGAAACTTCCATGTGTGCTGCAGATACTTATTTTCATAGAGTAATACCAAATCGTCGAATTGGAATCTCTTTGCTTTGATGTGGCGATCGTGCCAACCCTTCTCTCTATCTTTATTCACTTGTTGATGGAACCTTGCAACAAACCGATCCTCCTTGATTTGAACTAATTGTGCTAGTATCTCCTCTATTGCACCATTATTAGAGAGCTCAGTGATGGTTGCAATGCATAGGCTAGGTAGAATGAACTCCATTGGCATACCTGCTTCTTTTCCATAGACCAAATGGAATAGTGTCTTCTCGATCAACTTCTTACTTGTAGTTTTCTAAGCCCATAACACTGCAGGGACTCACAAGTCCCAATCATATCAACTTATGTTGCAAATCCTTGTCAAATTATTTTCCAATATATTATTGAAAGCTTCCACTATGCCATTTCCCTGAGGGTGATATGGTGTACTCTTTTGATGATGAATCTCAAATTCTTCAGTTAATGTTGCAATTGTTCTGTTAAAAAAGTGTGTACCTTGATCACTAAGTAATATGCGTGGACATCCAAACCTTGTGACTATGTTCTCGAATATAAATTGTGCAACCATATCTGCAATACAATCAATAACTAGTGTTTCTTCTGCCCACCTCGTCAAGTACTCTTTCACAGTGATGATGTATCTTTCCCCTGATTGCCTTGCTTATGGATTAATCGATCCTACAAAGTCCATGGCCCACTTATCAAATTATTTCAACATGAATTTTTTTATTTAATGGAATTTCATCTCTCTTAGGCAATTTTCCCACTCTTTGACATACGTCATAGGCCTGGAAATACTCCTTCGCATATTTGTGCAGTGTAGGCCACCAAAGCCCCACACATAAAATCTTCTGTGTCGTTTCTTTTCCTATGTAATTCCCTCGAGAAATTCCATCGTGTGTTTCCTCTAATATCATCAACCTTTCATGTTGTAGTACACAATGCCTCAATATTCCATCTGTGCCTAACTTGTACAAGTTCTCGACAATCAACTGATAATATTTTTCTTTCAGCACCAATTGTTTCTTCTACGCAATTTTCATCTTGGATGGGGCCATGCATGTACTTAGAAATTCCACAATGTCTACAAAGTAGTCATCCACCATACTGACTACAAATAACTGTGCATCAGGGAAATTATCATCTAAATTAAATGCATCCTCTCTTGTCAATATGCATGAGAGATGATCAGCTCTTGCATTCAACTTCTCTAGTTTTACTATGATCTCGAAGTCATATTCCTAAAATAATATCAACCATTTGCATATTCTTCCTCCTAATACAATATTATTGACTAAGTACTTTAAGGAAGATTGGTTTGTATACATCTTGAAGCGGGACCCCAATAAGTAGTGCTTGAATTTTTGTAGTGCATAGAGCATTGCCAATCCTTCCCATTATGTAGTGGTATTATTATTTTCATATTTAGATAGTTTCCTACTTGCAAACACAATTGGATGATCGATGTACCCTTCTCCGAGTTTTGACAACACTACACCTAACGTTATGGATGATGCATCTACATGTACATGGAACTCTTTGTTCCATTTTGATAAGATCAAAATGGGTGTGGTCACCAATTTCTGCTTCATAATGTCCAACCCATTTTGGCAGTCCTCATTCCATTGAAACTTTGCTTCCTTCTTCATTAACTTTTCCATAGGTTTTGTAATCTATGCATATCCATTGATAAACTTCCTGTAATAACATGTATGACCTAAAGTTTCGCTTAACTGTCTGACTGATGTCAGAGGTTCCAATTCCAGAATCACTATGATCTTGGTTGGTTCAACCAGTAGTCCTTGTTTTCATACTACATGTCCCAGTATAATTCCAAATGGTGCACAAAATATACATTTATTTAAGTTCAACAAGATCTGACACTGCCTGCATCGATCTAACATGAGCTGAAGAAATTCAATTTGATCCTGCAATACACTGAACATCGTCTAATCATCCAATTAAACCTCCAAAAACTTATGGATGAACTCTTTGAATGCGTCCACTACTACTCAAGAAAACCGTAGGGGCATTCTTCAATCCAAATGGAATTATTGTATACTGATAACTGCCCCACTCTATTGCAAACATGGTTTTGTGTCTATCTTTCTGCGTAATTCTTATCTGATGGTACCAAGAGAATCCATATGTAAACAAATACATTTCTTGACCTCCTACATTCTCCAGTACTTCATCCGTGAATGGTGTTGGGAATGGGTCATGTAAGCATGTGTCATTTAGCTTCCTTATATCAACGCAGATCCTAATTCCTCATGTCTTCTTGTCTTGCACTAGCATTGGGATAATCCATTCGGATTCTTTGACTGGTTCAATGATACCTGAGCCTAGCATCTTGTCTATTTCAACCTGGACCTTCTCCTTGTGCCTCGTATTTAACTTGTAAGGTATTTATCGTATTGGCTTAGCTCCTGGTTTTAGTGGGATCTTCATCTCTCTTAATTCGCATGCTATTCCCTTCATCTTTGAGAATGTGGTTGGAAATAAATCATGATATTCCCATAATAAGTCAACAACCTTCTCAATTATCTCATCATTCCAATAATATCCTATCTGTGAAAAATTAGGATTCTTCGTTGTCCCAATGTTGACCTTTTTCGTCGTGATGGGTTGTGTGTACGTAATGGATGAAAGCTCTGGCCCTTCTACTATGCATGTTCCTTCTATCTCAGGTACTTGTATATTTCTGGGATCCTCGTCCTCGTATTCCTCCTTCATTACATTATAGAATTCCAATAGCTTCTTGAATGTCATCATGGCTTTGCGTGTATTGCATAAGGGTACTCCTTCCATCGTCTCTACCTTCGAGAAGATCTTTGTTCGAATGGCTTGTAATGTTGTATGTATGGAGGGAGATTCATGTTCAAATGTGAACATGATTTCGAATATCCAGATCAACTCTTCGTATCTTGTTGTCTCCCTGGGAATCTCTAATTCTAAATACCAATTCCTCAGGATTGTGTCATAAATCTATGCATCCACTCTATCTTCGGTATTGTGCACCATAATTCCCTACAACCTTCTAAGTTATCTTTCAGGTTTCTCTCTCCTATGTATTTATGTGCAGGTTCTTCCTCGAGCCTGAAGCATATCTACATAAGTCGATTGCATTGTGCCCAGTCTTTCATTTCCTTTTTGTGTGCAACCTGCCACCTAGCTAGAGTTGTCTTTAAGACAACATCCATCACCAACATCCTTTGTTGTTCAGGCACCTGTAACTCAAATGATTTTATAAATATTCATATATTATTCAGTCCATCGTACCTTGGTGGGTCACATAGCTCCATTCCTACCCAGTGCAAGGATTGGGTTATCCGTTCACATTGTCTAGTTGATACTTCATGCATCCTCTACTGTCAATTTTCTAGACGGGATTTTGAATATGATGTGCATGAACTGATATTTCTCCAAATCAACGCACCATCCATTGTTGGGTCAACATAGTCCTCCATCTACATAGTTAGATTGTATAAGTTGTAAATGTCCTTCCCTCTTGCTAGCTATGTGTATCTATTCCCTTCTGATGGTTCCAAAGGTGCAGTAAATTTCAAGTCTCCAACCTCGAATATCATTTCCCTCCTTTTGAAGTTAATAATCACCTGGTTATCAAATTTCCATTCCAACCCCATCATTTTTAGATATGTTTACTTTCATCTACTATCTCAATAACTTCAAAGTATGCCATGTTGTGCACCCCATCTATGTTCATGGGTACTCCTGTTAGTTTCCCAATCAGGACTATCTTATGTTGATTCACAAGTCTTAACTAAACATGGGACCATACTTTCTCAAGTTCTCCCATCATCTCCCATTTTTGCTTAGGTAGCACATTCACATTAGATCCTAAGTCCAAAATAACATTATCCACATTGTACTCTCTAATCTATGCATTAAACCTGAATTCCCCATTGGTTCTCTTCCTGGGAAGTACCTAATTTACCATTCGTTGTGCGATAGGGGTGTCTCTTCCTTTTTTGCAGTGATCAATCATGTTTTATAACACACTTAGCGTAGTTATATCCTTCATAAGTGCTACACAACTCTTTAAGAATTATATTACTGTACTTACTTGCGCACTTGATTTTTCTAGTACAACGAGGTCTTCTAGATGAGGTAACGATGATGTTGATGCTCCCCCATGTGGTCCAAGTATTTCCTTTCTTTCACTCTGATATGTCTCTTTTTCCTTCTATGGATCAAATGTTGGCATAGGCCCTACTAACTTCCTCACCCACTATTTTGGCTAGTTTCCTTGAGTTGTCATATCAGCGCTTGTCCTAGCTCCTCCATGTGTAACGAATATGATTTTTGGTCCTTCATTGTGTCTTTTAGATGATATCATATGCACATTTTGGTTTAGAGTCTGATTTGGGTTTCCTCTGGCCTACCATTTCACCACTAGTTGAGGAAAATATTATGTCGTATGATCCAGTGATCTGCAGTAGGTGCATGTCGTACACAGAATCTGGCAATCATGGGCCAAGTGTCGAGGTTGAGTACAATTATAACACATAATTTTTTTGCATCCTCCTCTATCAAAAGTTCCTCTTCCCCAGCCTCTACCAAAGTTCCCCCCTGCTTTCTTGATTGAACCCTCTCTAATTTTTATACTACGCACCACCTCCTTCAACATCGATATTCTCTTATTTGATTTGGTACATATCCAATGTGTGCTCCATTAGTAGATTGAAAATGCGACAATCCTTCTCTTCATGCCCTATCGACTTGCAAAAGTTGCAAAACAAATTCTTGGGTGTACTTTGATACTTTTGTAGTAATGGAGACTCCATGGGGTGATGTCCCCATTTCTTGCATATATCATAGTATTCCCCTCCTGGTAATGTATTTGGTGCTCCAGTTGCCGAATAATGTTCGAATGTTGGGAATTCATCCTTGTGATGGCCCTCCATCCTGCATTTATTACACCACACTTTTTCTCATTTCTCCCTTCCTTTGGTAAGGTCAACCAACTAAATTGTTAATGTAACCAACTGCATCTAAACTTGTGCCATTCCTCTCGTGTCTCCTTTCGATGATGCCTCTAGTTTCATTGCAATATCTAGTGCCTTGGGATGCAACATAACCTTCTATTGAATCATGGGCCTATGAATGTGTGGTACATTTCTAGAAATAAACCACTCTTAATGTTTTTGATCTAGAATTCAGAAAGTCAATCTCCCCATAACATCCTTAAAGCGCTGATCAAAATCCCATATAGACTTTATTTCTACCTATTTGATATCTTTTAAATCAGTGATGTTTTGCGATTTTGACTTTGGATTTTTTCACTCTTTTAATAGTGCTTGATTTATCTCTACCAAATTCCTAACATGTCCTGTAGGCATAATTCTCTGTAAATTCATATACCATACTAGAGCACGACCTCTAAATGTCATTGATAACTATGCAATTTTTACAGCATCATCCTATATGTTTTTAGAATCCCAAATTGTTTCACACAAAAAAAAGTGTTTCTCCAGGTCCTCTAATCCCACTCCCTTGAATTCAGGAAGTATAAAAGTATTATCTACTACCACCATGTTGGCTTGTGTAGTCCCTCCTCTTGGTGATACTATTGGACTTAGATTCTGACTTTGACTCTGTGCACTACTCTCACTATTCTAACCACTACTACTGTGTACTCCTTGACTAACTATGATAGCTTTTGACAAGTCTTCAATTGTTTTCTCTGATTCTGGTGATGCACATGGGGTCGTGGATTCAACACAGGATCATGTATGAGTAGGAATTATTGGCTTATTTATTATTAGACTAGATTGATAAATTTATTCTTTTCCTCCTACGTATGGTATATCCACAATTCAGACGTGTGCGCAAGGTTTACTTTCTTTTGGATAATTGTTCTTCTCTTCTCTCCTAGCCCCAATATTTTTCCTCTTGTACCTTTCTCCTCCACGCAACTCTCTAAAATCATACTCTTCCTCTGGTACATTTCCTTCTTGCATCCTTAGTTCCTTCCTTCCTTTTTCATTTATTCATTCTCTCATATGAATCCCCTATCATCCTGTGGCTCCCTCAATGTGTGCAAAGCCCATTTAGTCGTCGGAATTCATAATCATTACATTGTTTTCACATAACAACATATTTATCCACATATTCAGTGATTTCAAGAACCTTCTGTGTGGACCACCTTTCAAAAACATTATTTCTGCAATATTGTATGATTGAATGCAATCTACTGCAAATTCTATAACATAACCCCTTAATACGCTATCTAAACAAAAATCAACTTCTCGAGTAGTGGGGTTACTTACCGAATTGAATTTTCTTACAAATTCAGAAGTCCAATTATTTGGCACTGTAGCACTAAACCTTCCTCTCTTCTCAACCAAACTTTCTAGCCACTTGGTCAACATTTTTGGAAATTTGCCAAAAAAAAATTCAGCAGGTCTGTGAACACATACATTTTCATCCATTTCTTGTCACTCATATGAGGATTCCCATTATCTTTTCGTGTGAATTCCCATTCTTTTCGTTTCAACTAGTTTGTGATTTCCTTCTGAGTCGGCTGCCAAAACATCCCCGTAGTTGTAATGTCTTGGTCCCCACAATGAAACCATTTGTTGGCTTTGTTAGCACTAGGAATCACCCTCAAATTGCATAGAAGGTAATCCCAGTACCCATCAGGTTATGTGTAAATGTAAATGAATTTTAAATAGGTCAAATGGACAAGGATCAAGATAATAATGTTCTAACTCAAAAATATTGGCTAGCATGCACAAGAAATTGAGGTCTTGATTAACTTCAATCAATAAGTGAGAGTAAAGGTGAATATAGGGAAGAATTTGGTGAGGAAAATGTAGAGATCTGCTATGGATGTCAGGTCTTCAAGCAACCTAAGGAAGAAAAACTCAAACACAAGATATTCTTGAATTCAAAGTTTAAGGAAACTGAAGAACATCATAATAATAATATAATCAAACATTCATCATAATATCACTACAACAATACATGTTAATCATTCAAGCATGAATACTTCAAAATCAGAGGCAATTAAGCTAGAGTAAGAAAGTTGACTTATATTAATCATGAAGTCTCAAATCAAGTACATCACCAGTTAACCAATAGCTTCATCAAAATATTACAAAATAAGGGAGCCTAGATCAACCATTCGAACCTACTAAATCATTTAGATTATATAATTATAAAAAAAGGGAAAGATACAGCTGGAGGTGCGATTTGACCTTCCTCCCATGAAATTCTCCAAGTAGTTATTTCGTCTAATAGCTTAAACTAATAACTATGCTATAAAAAGGGAAAATGTTGGCCACTGATCCAACCAACTTTGAACTGACTTGATCTTCTTTGATGTGCATTTCCATGTATTCCAAGTGTCCTTCAGAGGATTGTAACTGTCATCATGCTTCCAGCTGCTATGTTTTCCTTTTTCCACATCACCATCCATTCACAAGGATGATAATTCAAACCCCTTGATTCCTAGTATCTATAGGCAGCATCATTCGGTAGCGCTCTGGGTAGCGAGTTTTTGTAGCACCTTCACCAAATGCCTTGTAATTCCATAGAGAGACCTCCAAAATAGGTATGTAGAATGGGAAGTGTCAAGCCTATGTGTCTCTATGCAGAATTCAGTCTCTGTCAAAATTTTGGTAATGCCTAGCTGTGTAATTGACTCTCTCTCAAAATTTTGGTAGCGTCTTCCTGTGTGTTTGTGTGCAATTCGGTAGCACCCAAATGAATTTTTAGCACCATCATTTCAATGTTGATAGATTTCGTAGCACCCTCGAGAATTTAGCAATGCCATCACTACACTAGTCTTAGGTGATTAGGCAGCATTATAGGTAGCAAACTGATAGAACATGAAAATTAGAAAATTTTGTAGCACCATAGCGCTACAACATGTCTGTGCTACTACTGTTGAAGAGATTAACTCTTTGTAGAACACCAAAAAGTCTAAGCATTATTCATTAGAATATTGTATAGCCTATATAGGTGGCAAAAGTAGTATTTCCCCAATTACTTATCCTTGCAAAAAGGGGTCATTCTAAAAAATGGAGCTCACATTTCACCAATCACTTCATCAACCTGGCACTCCTTCTTGTGGAAGGAGGACTTCCCTTTGGCACAAAAACAGGTTTCCCTTTAGCAGTAACATGCTTCTTCACTTGAGCTATGCTTTCCTTGGCTATTTTCTTCTCCTTTTCAATAACATATTCAACCAACGCATGCAAGTTTATTTCATCCATCTCATCTTGGAATTGTTGCAAATTTTCTTTGAGATTTATGTTTTGAGACTGAAAGTATCTGTTTTTCGTATAGAGGTTCTTGAGTTTCCTATGAAGAGGCTGGGATATTCTTGTTGCAAATATTGCTAAGTCAAGAGTGTGGTTGTAACCATCCATGAGCTCCTTCATCTTAATTATTTCAGATAGGGATTTAGATTTAAGATGAGTCACCTCCTTCCTAGCTTCCCTGAGTTGTTTAATCAATCTTTTGAAGGTCTAGTTTCTAGGTGGAGTGGTGATGTGGACAATATCAACATGATTTTTATGGCTTCATCTTCCTACTGCACAAGGATTACTTCTTCCATATCAACAGGCTTCTCAATGTCTTTTCCCTTATCCTTCTTTTTCTTCAGATTGGAAACCATTGGTAGGACCTGTTCTTCAACAACCCATTTGAGAGTTGATGACCTTGTGAAAGGATTTTTGATCTTGGTGCTAGCTGTTGAAGGAGATGAAGAGAAGTGTAGTTTCCTTCCTTTCTTGGATATGGCTTTAATAGAGGAAGGGACCTCTTCTAATTTTGGTGTGGGAGGGGGTGAAAGGTCTCTCTGTGGAGTATGGTAGGCCTCCTTCTCAGTTCTTGAAACTTCCTTAATGGATTCTTGATCTTGAACAAGGGCCTTACTCTTTCTTTTCTTGTTGGCTCCTGTTGGAGCAGCACTGGTGGATGGAAAAGGGCTTGGTATCTGTGACTGAGGAGTAGCTTCTATGTCTAATTTCATGTGAGAGTAAGAAATGAAGTGTTCCCATGATATGTTCCTCTTTCTTGTCCCTTCAGAAACCAACATTCCAATCAACCCAAAATGAAAAATGTTAGTATTGACAGCCTTTGATTTGGATTGAACCCTATCTGAAATTTTGCCTATGCTTCTCAACAAATAGAATGGAATGTTCACTTCAACTTTTCCAGTAAAATGCAGCAGAAGCCTTATATGGTACTGGTATAGTGTATTGAACCTCCCCTCACATGTGAAGTACCTTTGAATGATTCTCATTATTTTATCAAACTCTCCAACCAAATGACTTCTTGGTACCCCTTTGGACAGATTGTCAGTTTGATATTTAGGCTTAAGGAAGTATTTGGAAAATGTTGCATCCAAGGCCATGGATTTAAACCAATTCTCTCCAGTGATAGGGATCCCTGTAGCTGCTGAAATAGAAGTCTCAGATACCTCAAATTCTAGGTCCCCTACTTTAGTCTTCAAGCCATCAAAATGTAAGGAAAATTTCCTTTCCATGTCAGGATGACCCCTCTACATAGTTTGGCAGAAAATGAGGCAACCCACCATTTGAAAAAATTCTCTATCCATGGGATCTGCCTCAAATAAATGCATGTCTGCAGGATCGGTTCTAACCACGGTACCTCCCTTGTGCGAATTATTCTTCTGAGGAGTCCCCATAGTTTAGGATAAAAATATTAAAAGCTATGGAGTGGTGATAACCAAGAAAACAAAGAGTCTGAATTCAAAAAAAAATTGATAGTGAATAATGGCTACCCCTTTCCAAGAATCTCCCCTAACTCAAACTGGTTTCTAACTTAGGAAACAATGGCTATGAATTTCCCTCCCCTTCTGTTCATAAGTATTAAAATTGAGGAATAATAAGGTGAAGAAGGATATCACTACAATTGTCTATGAAAACTTGGTCCAAAACAGTCCAATTCAAAGGTAGAGGAAACAGGGGAAAAAGTAGTGTGGTTTAAGTAGCGACTTTAGGTAGCACAATGCGCATACAAGAGGTAAAGTTTCCTTGGGAACTCAGATATCGGGATCATGGAAATTATATGTATTAAGGATGATTAAATAGGTAATGGTGACTGTAGGTCTGATTAAAATAAATACTAATAGGAAGTGCGAGGGAAAATACCTCCTCCAATTATGCAAGCACGATTGCTACCCAAACTCCAAGCGAAAATTGCTCCTTGAAATTTACATGCAGATGAGGGAAACCATGGAATACCTAGAGAATGATGATAACTCAGAGTTTCAATGAAAGTTCAGGAGAGTATCACAAGAAACTCGGCCTCTGAATCCACCTCAACATATGATCTATAGCGTCACTTCCAACTGGTTCGATCTGGTAGTTTTTGCAGCGCGAGTTTTGAACTTTCAAAATTTGAAAACTGTTAGCAAAGATCATAAAGATGAATCCTCAAAGGAATATTTTAGCTAACCATGGTGCTGAAAACAAGGGAGACCCGACATCATCATTATAATAACAAATCCTAGTAAAAGATGAAGGACAGGGAGTGTGCTACGTAAACTCCTAGTGAGTTGGCAACGCTCCCTTTCAAAAATGATTTGACTAGTAAGCATAGGAAAAAGGCACAACATGGAAAGGCTACGGAGGCATGAGTGAGGAGGGTGACATTTCAATTCAATTTGGTCATGGAGTGAGTCGAACTTAGTGTCAAATCATGAAGTGGATCAAAACATAAGTCATGAAAATGAACCTAGGCCAAAATTTTATGTGAGGATCAAAATTTTAGTCATGACTTAAGCCTTTATTCATTAAGGTAACTTAAGTAAATCACACCTTTAAGAAACAAATCAAAAATTTTAAAATCTAAAGGCTTAGAAAAATTTAAACTAAGGGCTAAAGACCCAAGGCAACTTAGTGTGATAACATTGGCTCCAAAGGAGATGACATGCTCCCTGTAGGCTGCCAAGAACAAGTAGTTTCAGTGACTTATCCTATGGATATGGGGTCAGTTATTAAAACAAAAATAAAATAAATATGATATTTAAAATGGCATGGAAATCCACTCATGGCTCAAGAAAAGTACTTTTTTTCAGAAAATGCCCATTGATAGGGCCACCAAATAATTCTTCATCCTCCAAATTCTGCAACTTATAAGTGTTATTCGAGAATAAATCAAAAATTTTGAACGGACCGATCCATAAGGCTTCAAATTTACCGTGCTTTCCCTTGTCCTACTTTGGTGCATCCCACTTGAGCACCAGATCTCCCAGCTGGAAATCCTCTTTATTCACCTTCTCGCCGAAAGCCTTCTTGATATTCTGTTGATGGTCATATACTTTATCCAAAAGCTGCTCCTGAGTCTGTTTCACTTCTACCAGTTGTTTTATTGTTCTGATCATATCATCTGGCTCTCCCTAGTAGGCTTGGAAGAATTTTTCCACAGACAAGGCAAGATGAGAATGAAATATGGCCTCAACTCCATACACAAGCTGGAAAGGAGAAAGACCAAGGGATCTCTTTGTTTTCACTCTGTTTTCCCACAAAGAAAATTTGAGCTTTGAATCCCATGCTTTCTTTTTGTCCTCTAACAACATTTTGATGATCTTTATAAGGCTTTTGTTAGAGGAATCTGCCAGTCCATTCCCTTGGGGATAGTAAGGAGTTGAGTGAATCAATGTCATTCCAAACTATTCACAAAATTGGATCAATGGTTCATCCTTGAAATATGCAGCATTATTAGTGACAATTTTGTTTGGACAACCAAACCTTGCCATAATATCCTCAAGAAAGCCAATGATCACTTTGTGGGAACCATTCCTTGTAGGGATATCTTCTATCCACTTAGTAAAGTAATCTGTGGCAGTCAATATCCACCTATTTTTACCACTAGAAGCATGATTAATTTCCCCAATAAAATCTAGGCCCCACTACTGAAAGGGTCCTGAAGCTACCACATGCTTCAATGGAAAAGACTTGAGTTGCTACTTTCTAGAAAATTTCAGACACTTGGCACAAGATCTGATCTTTGCACAGACATCGGTGAATAAACTAGGCCAGAAGTACCCAGCCCTGAGAATAGTACATGTCATGGTTCTCCAAAAATGACGCCCCCCACATAAAATGTCATGAAAATAAGACATAATATTTTGGGCTTCTTGTGGGTCTAGGCATCTCAAAATCACTCCTAAAGGATCTTTCCAATACAAGACTTGATCCATAAGACAATATTTAATTATTTTGATCTTTAAATCTCTCACCTTGTTCTTTTCCATACTGTCAGGAGGATTCAATTTCTGTAGAAAAACAATGATGTCCTTGTACCAGATGCAACCTACCAATGGAGGGTTGACTTGAGAATCTTTATTAGACAATTCAACTTGATGATTTTTTGAGAAAGTGTTGATGAAATTTACCCCCAAATCCATGTAATTAGATTCATCCAACAACTTGGCTAAACCTTGGCCTTTAACCAATTTGATGGGCTTAATCTCAAGATCAAATTCAATGATTTTAGCAATCCACTTGCTCCTTTTACCGTCTATATCAGGCTGAATGAGAATTTCTTTTATAGAAGTTGTTGGGACATATGCAATGACTCTTGAATGCAACACATAAAATCTGAAATCCTTGAGATATTTGATCAATGCATAGGCCTACTTATCCATGATGTCATACTTTAATTCAACATCTCTCAATGCCCTGCTGAAAAAAGCAATGGCTTCTCTAACCCTTCAACATTCTTTTGCAATAAAACAATTGCTACTATGTCAAATGAAGCGAAAGAAAAAATTAGAAAATCCTGGGAGTAGTCTAGACTAATGAGCATAGGGGCTTCATTCAAGGATTTCTTTATTTGATCAAAAGAATTATGAGATTCAACAGTCCATTTGATTTCATTTCCTTTTCTCAACATGGCTGTAATATACTTCACCAACTCAACAAAATTTGAAACAAACCTTCTCAAAAAATCAATTTTTTCCAAGAAAGACTGAACTTCCTTATTGGATCTAGGGAGTGACAAGGTTTGGATAGCTTCTACCCTGATGGAATCAATCCTTACCCCTTCAGCTGACACAATATGCCCCAATAATTTTCCCTCCTTCATGGAAAACAATGACTTTTTTGGGTTAAAAGAGAGACCAAATTTTCTGCATTTCAAGAAGACATTTTTAAAATGATTATAATGTTCTTTATCAGATGATGAGAACACTGTTATGTAATCTAAATATATAACCACAAACTTTTCCTTCTCTCCAATAAAGGCTATGTCCATGGCTCGTTGAAAGGTCACCCCTGCATTCATTAAACCAAAGGGCATCTTAGTGTACATGAATTTACCCCAAGGAGTGGTGAAGGTTGTTTTCTCTCTATCTTTTGGCAAGACAAAGATATGATTATAGCCAAAAAATCCATCAATCATGGACATCCGAGATGCATCTGTCACCCTCTATAATATGTTCTCCATCTTGGGCAAGGGGTAATTATCCTTTTTAGAACTTCTATTAAGATTCCGTAAATCAACACAAACTCTGATTTCTCCATTAATTTTTCTCACTACGACCAAGTTGGCCACCCATTCATAATACCTCAAAGGAATAAAATTTTTATCATCTAATTTTTTTTTACCTCTTTTTCCATTACAGATAGCAACATAGGATTTATTTGTCTCAACTTTTGCTTGAATGGTTTGGTCTCTTCCTTTAATGGGATCTTGTGGTCTATGATGCTTGTTTCGTAAGTTCTAATATCTTCATAAGTTCAATCGAACACATCATCAAACTCATTTAACAGCTTAGTATATTCAACCCTTTATTCCACTGACAAGATGCTTGACAACTTGACATATTTTGGATCCTTTTTTGTACCCACATTGCACTCATTTACCTCAGCATCATCAGCTAAACCTTTGATATTTACTACCACATCATTCATGTCAAATAATATTTCCAAAGGAAATATCCCTTTTGGAATGTGGTTGCTAGGCAACTAAACAATATGATGATTAGCAATTTTGTTTAGAAAAACATCAGAATGAGGATTATTTTCAAAGTCATGATCTTGATCAATGTGTAATGCAGAAAACTCATCAATAGTCTCAAGGATTTTTTTGATCTCAAGATCATCTTCAAACACCTTCCAATGCTTGACATTGTCAGGTATAGAGGGTATGCATTTTACTTTTACATCATACTTGATTTTAGGTGGCAAGGGGACTCTGAAATTTCTTGCTGAAACAATGAAATAATCAGCCATGATATTCTCTTCTCTTGGAATAAATTAAATGTTGAAAGCTAGGAAAAAACTGTCAATTAAGTCCCACACTTCATTTCTATAAGATCTAAGTCTAGGGTGATTAGTTTGATAAATATTTTTGATCTGATGAACAATCAATTCATCATCCCCAAATAGTGATAGATCTTCAATCCCCATGTCTTTTGCAGCCCTCAAACCCAAGACAAGAGCTTCATACTCTGCCACATTATTGGTAGTTTCAAATTCTAGCTTGTATGACAAAGATATAGTCTCTTGAGAAGGTGAAAAAAATACCACTCCAACACCAGCACCTTCCCTAGAAGAGGCTCCATCAAATAACATCTTCCAAATAGAGGTGGTTGGAGGAAAATCTTCACAAAAGGTAATGGACTATTTTCTAATTTCAAGGGGAGGTTCAGGAGCATCAGTGAGTTGCAAGATGTTGGATCCCAAATCAATATCAAGTGAAAAAATAGGATAATTTGTGGGGTTTTATTCATCACTAATAATGTAGGCCAATTGAGCTTCCCTGTAAAGTCTTCTATGCTCCCCCCCAAACATAGGAATGGTAGCATATGAGAGGTCCGTATGCAAGTTTCCCCTAATTATTTTTATCCAATATCTTGACAAGAGCATGCCAAAATTGGGGGAACATCAACCACCATGATATCCATGACTACACTTTTCATGGACAACTGAAATAAGGTCACAACTAGATATTTAATGACCCCAAGACACTTTACTTTCCTAGTGTCAAAAGAATATAAGTCATGGTAGGTCCTTGTGATTTCTAATCCAAGTTCATCCATAATAGTTTTGGGCATGAGATTGTGGGATGCCCCTGAGTCCATCAAACAATTATGCAACATATTATCATGTATGTTCAGTGATGTATAGAAGGGAGGGGATGAATCATCTCTATATTCTATCAAAGGTCCAAATATGACTGTTGGATTTTCATCTTGTAGATTTACTGAATTGGTGGCATTTGGAGAAGATTCGGGCTATAACATTTTGGAGAGATATTTTTTAAATTCTTCATTTTTTATCAATTCCAAAAAAAGTTTAGGGATCTTGATTTTTTGGATCTCACTCTCAAAGCTAAAGGAAGGTGAAGATTTCAGGATCTCTTTGGCTTCTGGGGTAGGATTTCTGATCAAAACTTGGGGGTTTTGAGTATCTTTTTCTTTGCTGCCAACTGTCATAGCCTTGGCAGAATTTTCTTTTTGGGTAGGCTGATCAAAGGCATCAGTCTTTTCCTCATTCTTTTTGGATCTCAGATTATATCTATTAGGAATTTCTTTTGTCTTCTCTCCCTTACTTAATTCATTTATTTGAATATCCATCAAATATTGCTCATATGAAGATTGAGTCAAGTGAGGAGATGGGGATGTGTCACCTAAGCAATGAATCTTAGGATCAACGTATTCCTCCTCTCCTTCTTGATCAACAACAAGGTTGTTCTGTAAAGGAGTTTGTACCTTTTGATCATCCCTATCTTTGTTTCTAGGATCTCTTGGAAGGATATGAGGAGCATTATTGGGTCTCCTGAATTTACCTCTGTTATAAGCATTTTGAGTATTTCTATAGGTTTGTTTTCCTTCAATTTTTAACTTCTCCATCTCAACATAAAGATATTTTACTAATTTGGTAAGTTCATCAACTTGAGGATGGACAATAGGGGAATTAGAGGTTGAAGCTTCAGTTCTGTTTTTTCTCATGTCCCTATCAGATTTCCCCCTAAGTTTGTCATATTCCACTATGTTAGACTCTACCTCCAAGGCTGCATATTGCATATGAGATAAGGAGGTTGATCTTCTTTCTCTTAGTAGAAGAAAAAAATCACAGTCAAAAGCACTAGCATAGGTGATTTTTGTAGAGGTTTTTGTAGGATTTATCTCAACAAGGATCTTATTGTACATTTTGTTGAATCTTTTAGAGAAGTTAGAGATAGACTCTCCCTCTATCTTCTTTAGGGATCCAAAATTTGTGATATAATACAAAAAGTCCTTTTTATCCCCCCACTTCCTCAAAAAGGCATCATCTAATGCCTCAATCCCAGTAATGGATCCAGGGGTTAAACCCCTAAACCACATTCTAGACTCACCATCAAGGATTTGGACAAAGACTCTCATCCATGCATCCTCATTTTCAATATTTTGATTGTTTGCATAACTGTAAGGAAGCAAGGTGTTCTTCAACAGTTATATCTTCTTCTCCTGTGAATTTGGGCATGTATTTTAGATCATCTCTAGTAGGGAGAGCATTCATTGGATGAGGTAAGACAAGAGGGTCATATCTTGTAGCCACTATGGAATCCATCCTATTTCTAGGAGGTTTAGCGCCTGCCATTGGATTTTGGACTCTAGGTGAACAAGGAGGAGAAGGAAACTTGACTATGTGCAGCTTAGGAGAAAAAGGAATGTATAAAGGGGGAAATTTATTTTTCACTGCAAAAGGATGAGTCTTGGAAGAAGATGGTATAGTCTGTAAAGGGGATGAGGTTTCCTCTTCTTTGGAAAATTTTGACAGGAGGAGGAGTAGAAAAGCCTAAAGTAGGAAAATCTTCAAGAATCTCAAGATTGAACCACTTTACAATGTCAGGGGAAGCACGGTTTTCAAATTTTTTTTTCTTTCAAATCAGGTTCAAAAGAGGAGTATTCAATAGGGAAATTTTCAAAATCAAGATTCTTAGATACTTCAGTAGAAGGTAAAGGAATATTTCTTTATATAATAGCTGGAGTATTAAGAGTGGAATCAGGAATCTGACCAGAAGCACTTGTAGTAGCAGCAGAAAAACTTTCTTGAGAATATTTTCCCTTCTTGATTATCTTCTTTGGGTCAGTCTCAAGTGGAACCAAAGTTAGTTGTGGATTTGATCACGGATGTCTTCCTTTAGGAGCCAGAGCTGAAACAATGGATTCTCCAGGTGAAAGCCACAATATTCAATGTACTGAGTTCCAATGCACCTTCAGAACTAATAATCTTTGTCGTTCAATCCCAGGGAAATGTCTTCAATTCATTCCCCGACAATGACGCCAAGAATTTTATCACTAGGAGTCACCCTCAGATTGCATAGAAGGTAATCCCAGTACCCATCAGGTTATGTGTAAATGTAAATGAGTTTTAAAGAGGTCAAATGGACAAGGCACAATATAATAATGTTCTAACTCAGAAATATGGGCTAGCATGCACAAGTAATTGAGGTATTGATTAACTTCAATCAATAAGTGAGAGGAAATTTGAATAGAGGGAAGAGTTTGGTGAGGAAAATGTAGAGTTCTGCTAAGGACATCAGGTCTTCAAGCAGCCTAAGGAAGAAAAACTCAAACACAAGATCTTCTTGAATTCAAAGTTTAAGGAAATTGAAGAACATCATAATAATACTATAATCAAACATTCATCATAATATCACTACAAAAATCCATGTGAATCATTCAAGAATGAATACTTAAGAATCATAGGCAAATAAGCCAGAGTAAGTGTTGGTCACTATAATTGTTTATTAATTAAAACAATCAAGTGTTACATAAATTGTCAACCCAGGGAAGTCTGTTTATTTCAAAGGCAATCACACATTGTATATGCTCAATCTCAAAAGCAATCCAAAGTTGTAGTAAACGTTACACTAATCACACCTTTCTTTGAACAGACTGAAGTTCTACTTTGAATTACAATAAAAGAAATCTATCTATTGCAGAATTCAATATTAAAAGGAAAATAATTATCAGAAGAATCATGGATTACATTAAGAAACAACAACCTAGGAAAAAGGAACCTTTCAGCATACTGCAAAGAAGACTAACTATTCTATAACAGAGAACATGACCCTATTCCCCAAGGTAGGAATCTTCAGCACCTGTCTCTGACTATCACACTTTCATAAAATCATTCTACAAATAGAATTACCAATCAAAATGATCAACAATTACCTAGGAATGAAATGTATGAAAATGATGCAACAATCAATTGAAATAGAGTTTCAGAAAAATAGAATTTTAACAAGGCATGAATAAAAACAATACTTAACATACTATAAAAACTAATGGGTGAATCTTGTGAAGAAGGTGGGCCCTCTCCTTCTCAAAAGATTCCCCATAAATGAAAGGGAACTAAGAAAAAATGCTCAAAATGATCTTTTATTCATCTATCCAATGTAACAAGTTACAATATCAAAAGTGAACACGCTCCTTTTCTATAATTCCCTTCTAGATAAGCCTTCCGTAATCTCCTTTCTAATGTTGATTTATCCTCTATTTAAAGAGGAGAATNCTCTTAATACAATTAAGCATAAAATTACATGTGTACATACAAATCCTATTCTTAGTCTGATCTAATCTTCTATGCTGGAATAGGATATTCTGATCTTCCATAGAAAAATGTTGTTATAGTGGTTGTAATGGTGTTGGCTTGAGGTACAGCTGTTGCGTCTAGTGTAACAGCTCCTTTAATTATCTTTTCTTGTTACTGTTGTATGTGAAATACTGTTTCAGCATCGCAAATCACAGACTGTTTCAGCAACGGTATTTTCATATTGTTTGACTATTTCAGCAACGTGGTCTTCAAGCAGCAACGATATATTAACTTTAGAAAAATAGATTAGAAATATTGTTTCAGCATCGCAAATCACGAACTGTTTCAGCAACGGGATTTGCGTATTTTTTTACTGTCTCAGCAACGTGGTCTTCAAGCAGCAATGATATATTAACTGCATTCTTCAAACTGTTTTAGCAACTATATATTTCTGATTAATGGCTAAGTATGAAAGTAATGTAAAATTATATGTAAAACAAATTAAACATATAGCAAAGAGAAGAAACATTATATACCTTTGGAAAAATAGATTAAGGTGATAATGTAGGCTTAAATATGAGTGGGAAAAGGATATAATGATAGAAAAAAATATGAGAAAAAAGGTACATTATAGGGTCCTAACATCCCCCCCAACTAAAAAGGTTGCATTTCCTCAGGCAACTTCAATCTAAGTCAGAATCCAGATACTGACTCCGAGCGTGCAAATTACTTAAGAAGTAGCTGTAGAAAGTACTGTCTGTTGGGGCTCTGAATCCTTGAACATGTTGTAACCTTTGCCAGGCTGCTACTTCAACCTTCTTGGGAAACCTATGATGAACTTGATACTTCTCTACTGGCATCCACGGAATGGGAAAATGGAACTGATAACCTATCCAATTTTCAACGCATTGTTGGACACATTTGATGTAACTGGGTACCCGGAAGATTGTTGTCTCAAGATTGGTAGGAATAAAGGGGTTGTGCTCCTTCCTTTTCTCAAAATATTGTTTCCAAAACATATTATTTTCTTTTAGGGAAGCAATCTCTGTGGATTTAATAAACTGTTGACAATCCTGAAGTATTGTTTCCTGTAGTTGCCGCATATTTTGAATAATCCCTGGTTTCTTCAAAAATTGATAATATTTTGCAACAAAGGTGGAAACGTTCTATGGTTCTGGCCATATCCAGAGGAGACGGTTATCTTCATTATGCCTAGCAACTAGAAAATCATTCTGCCACGTAATCTGGTTGGCAAGGAAAGAGGCGAGTGCCCGAATCTGGATATCACCAACAAGAGGATTAAGATTAAGTTGTATGTTCTCAGGAATGGTTTCATTATGAAGATATAACTCACATAGTAGATGTTGATCAATAGTAGAGGCTTCTGCAAAAGTTTGAACAAAATCTTCTGGTTTGAACACTGCATAGGGTCTTCCATCTTTGATTGATTTCATCTGAAAGAATGCAAGTCGTTCTGTAAGGAAAAGAGAGTAATTTGGGGATGGTTTCCTAGCAGCCAACAATTTTTGTACCAAATCGAACATCAGAAGCAATTTGCTTTTTAACTCCTCATTCTGCTTCTTATGGGCACAAGATTCTTTACGTGTTTGCTCCAAAGCTTCCCAGTTTGAATATATGTGGTTCAACCAAAGTAGTTTGTGCTCCTGCAAGATTTTGTCCTGTGTAATAGTAGACTCCTTTTTCCATTTGTTCATTATTACCTACTCATTCTGTGGTTGAGTTTGTGTTCCAGCATCGCAAGTGGTAGGCTAAGGTAGAGTCTAAGTGGCTTGTTCCACAAAAGTAGGGGTACTGATCTTTCCAGGAGGGGAAGATTCATCAACAGGTAGAGTTTGAGTAGCTTCACTAATGAAAACAGGAGCTTCCGATTTAATAGTTGCTGTAGGCCAGGGTTCCTATAGATTATCTTTGCTTTTTGGAATTTTTGAAGGTCCTACTGGTTCTTGTGTAACAGTAGGGTGTTCCTCTTTTTTAACTGCAAAATTCGTAGGTGTAGGGAAAGCTCCAGACATTGGGATTTGAACCACTTTGTAGCCTGCTTGATCATAAATATCCCCACATTGGCTACACATATACTCTCTATACTAATCATCTTTTGTGTTTTTCTCTTCCATGGCCGCTACGCGAGATAAGGTATACAATTCAAGTTCCCTGTCATAGGCTTCCTTTTCCATGACCATCTCTTGCTTGTAAGCTTCCAGTTCTGATCTTAGAAACTCATTCTCTTGTAAGAGAGAAGCCATTGTTGGTTATGGTTGTTGGTCTGTCATAGGTGTATCAAGAGGGGTGAATGGTTTTTGTGTAACAATCACAACCTCAGTAGCTAGTTCTTGTGGAGAAGCTACAAAATCAGCAGTTGATTCTCATGTTTCATCTACTTTATGTAAAGAAAATAGTGTTGCAGCACCCTGGGCATCTGATTCTTGTATTTCAGGAATAAAATCAGTAGTTGGTTCTTGTGTTTCAGATGTAGTTGGTTCTTGTGTAACATCTATAGTTGGTTCTTGTGTAACAACTACTGAATGAGTAGTTGTTTCTTGTGTGACAGCTATTTGATGTAAAGAAAATGATGTCACAACACTCTGGGCATCTGATTCTTGTATTTCAGAAAAAAGTCAGCAGCTGGTTCTTGTGTAACAGCTATAGCTGGTTCTTGTGTAACAACTACTAAATGAGTAGTTGGTTCTTGTGTGACATCTACTGAATGAGTAGCTGGTTCTTGTGTGATAGCTACTTGATGTAAAGAAAATGATGTTGCAACACCCTGGGCCTCTGGTTCTTGTGTTTCAGTGCTTGTGGATGGAACAGGTAAAAATTATGGGATTTGGGAGGGTGGAGGTGTATGGGCTTTTAGCAAAATGGGTTGGGGGTTTAGGGTAGTGACAGTAGTTGCTACTTTGGTTGAATCCCTCATTCGTCTTTTAGGTAAAAAGGCAATAAAAGTAGTAGTTTGCTTCTTTCTTTTGCGAGTGGGTTTTTCCTCGGTGATGGAGCAGGGAGGGTTATCAGGTTTATCTGCTTTAGAATCATCGCTAAGCATATGAAAAATAGGAGTAGATGATTCTGGTAAATTGTCTGGTGGAATTGGTATGGTAGGAGGGTTAATTGGATCAATTGGATCTATAGGAGGATTAATAGGTATTTCTGGAGGGTTAGGAAGGTTTTGTGGTTTCTCTTCATGAGGATTTTCAGGATGTTCAGCAGCTTCCTGAGGGTTTATGGGTGGATTTTTTAGGAGAGGGTTTTGTTGGGAAAAACTCTTTTGGATGAGTAATTGAAAAAGGCGGTGATGGGTGAGGGAAAGGATGAGATTTTTAACCTGTCTACAATAATGTAACATATTTCTAAGACATCCGAGCAGATGGTAAGGAATATTCACCAATCTAGCATGTCGTAAATGAGATAACAAGACAAAGTCGTACTGGTAAACTACCTGGTATCGGCCTTCATAGGTAAGGTAGTGCTTGACAAACTCTGCAACTTTAGACCAAGGAGGCGGCAACGAGCTAAGTCGAACACCCTGGGCTTTAGGTTCAACTTGTTCTCCTGGCAAGAGAAAATCCTGTTGGGCATTAAGAATAATGTGTTTGCAGCTGAACTAGCGAATGCCAGTGATGGGAAGACCCGAAACCTATTCTCTATCATCCTCTGTGACTGGAATCTGAACCCCTTAAACAATAGAATGGTCTTCTTGAAGATTCCAAGAAAATTGAAGAACGTATTGTTGATCAAATCCCTGGAGCCTATGAAAATAACCTAGCCATCCTGCCTGCTGAAAGATTTGGTAGACTTCTAGATACAATTCTAGCAGGGTTGTCATGGTGGGTTTGTATCGTATAACAGGACCCCCCATAGCTATTCATCTTAATAAATGCACAGTCATAGAGCCGAGTAACCACACCCGAACAAAGTAAGTTTTGCGGATGAGGGCATGTAAATGATGGTGAAAAGATGAGATAATGGGAAAAAAAGAAGTGACAGTAGTCAGTTCGTGTTAAATGATGGCATAAAGTTTCGATATCCCCCCCCCCCCAACTACAACTGAAATAATGACTTTAAGAGTATGGGGATCATGGTAATAATGAATCGATATGAGGAAATAAGGGGGACCGTGAAAAGCAGTGGGAAGCGTTTTGGCGATTTCGTGACTAAACTCGCGAATCCTGGTGCGTTAGGGTTAAGCCGTCATGGCTGGTCAGGGAGGGGCGCCTCCGCCCCCTCCTTCCCCTGCCTCATCCTTCCGCCGACTGGTAGAGGCTTGCACTAAGCATACGACCACAGAAGAAGTCCCAAGCTTTGTCAAGAAACTGAAGGATATCCCC
>JZKD02S1672902.1:204322-215109 GCA_000966675.3 Picea glauca
ACTGTCGTACGACATCAAGCCCTTCAAAGACAAGGTATTGTGTGATGTTTCTCCTCTCGAAGTTTGTAATGTTCTTTTGGGCCAACCTTATTTATGGAAACGCCAAGTTGTATATGATTCTAGGCCTCGTAGTGTTATTATTACTTTGAACAAGAAATTGTATAGGATACCTGAGGCAGTCCCTCCTAGTGCTATTTCCTTGATCTCTACCAAGAAATGTAGGAAGGTCATCCCTTAGACCAGGAAATTTGTCTTCTTCATGATTCACTCTTAGAGTAAGAGAAGGATCGTAGCCACATCCAGGGCCTCTGTGGCTGATCTCTCCACACAACAGAAGCAAGTGGATAAGGTCATGGAAGAACACTCAGATGTTTTCTCCTCTCCTACCAGGGTACCTCTGCACTACCAGGTCAAGCATCCCATCGATCTGACCCTAGGCACACTGCTACCTAATGGGCCGGTCTACAACCGCTCTCTGTTAGAAAACAAGGAGATCAAGAGGAAGATCCAAGAACTTCTCCACAAGGGGCACATCCGTCCCAAATCATCGCCTTGTGGGAGCCCAATCATACTAGTGCAAAAGAAAGATGGGACCTAGTGACTTTTCATTGATTACTGGGCCTTGAATAAAATCACAGTCTGGAACTGGTACCTGATTCCTTGAATCGACGACCTCCTTGATCAGCTCATGCGGGAAAAATACTTCAGTAAGATTTATCTGAAGTCTGGCTACCACCAGTTCCCAATAGAACATACAGATTTGTGGAAGACTGCCTTCAAGTCAAAAGAAGGTCTTTTTGAATGGTTGGTCATGCCCTTTGGTTTGACAAATGCTCTAGCAACTTTTATGAGGATGATGGATGATATCCTGTGACCTTTAACCAATACTTTTGTAGTGGTGTATCTGGATGAAATCCTCATCTACAACAAGACTTGGGTAGAACACTTGCAACATATTTAGCAGGTTCTACACACCCCGCAACAACAAAAACTATATGCAAACTTGGAAAAATGCTCCTTCAGCATGGACAGGGTGCACTACTTAGGCTACATCGTTGATCAGCATGGTGTGCATGTGGATCTAGCCAAGATCTAGGTCATCCGTGACTGGCCAGCCCCAACCACATTCTCTGAGCTTCAGAGCTTCTTGGGCCTTTCTCATTTCTACCGCAGGTTCATGTTGGGATTCTCTCATATCACATGGGCCCTCAACCAAGTAACTAGGGGTGGCGGTAAGGAAAAATTTATGTGGGGCCTGTCCCAACAACAAGCCTTCGATTAATTGAAGCAATTCTTGTGCTCATCCCCGGTACTTTCATTACCGGACCTGCAACATCCCTTTGAGATCGAGATAGATGCTTTAGACTATGTTGTGGGCATCGTTCTCACTCAACATGGCCACCCCGTGGCGTATCATAGTGAGACGCTATCAAATGTTGATTGTAAGTACCCTACTTATGACAAAGAAATGTACTCCATTTTGCAAGCCTGCTTCCATTGGAGACATTACATTCTAGGGAAGGAGACAGTCATCCACAATGATCACAAGCCACTACAATTCATGTAGACCCAGGGAAAATTGTAGAATGATCACCATCAGAAGTGGTCCATATACTTACAACAGTTCCACCTCAACATCAAGTATAAAACAGGAATTACCAACCAAGTTTCTGATTGCCTCAACCAACCTCTAGTCACGGCACTCACCACGGTGCTAGACTCTTATGACCATGAGACCTATGGATGGCCCCACCTCTATGAGACAGACCCTGACTTCTCCACCACCTACCAAATGTTGGGAGCAAACTTAGTGGTCGTTGATTTCCATCTTCAGGATGGGTTATTGTGTCATCTAGGCCATCTATACATTCCATCAAGAGAGCGCATGAAGCTGCTCTGGGAAGCTCACTACAGTCGGGTGGCAAGACACTCTAGCATCGAAAAGACAGTGGCAGTGCTGCAAAAACATTTCTACTGGCCGAAACTTCGACAGGATGTCAACAAGTATATCAGGTCCTGCAGTGCCTTCGCTATTGCCAAACCGACCACTAAGAAACAGGGCCTGTATACCCCTCTTCCTACCCCTGACAAGCCGTGGGAATTCATATCCATGGACTACATGTCAGGCCTCCCATCCACCAAGAGGGGTAATGACTGTGTGTTTTTGGTTATTGATCGCTTTTCCAAGATGGCGATTATGGCCACCTACAAGAAGAACATCACTACAGAGGCCACTGCCACGCTCTTATTTGAACGCGCCTGGGTAAACTTTGGGATCCCCAAAACCATTATCTCATATCGGGATAGTCGGTTCCTCAGCACATTTTGGTGAAGCCTCTGGTCACTGTTGGATACCAAGCTCACCGAATCCACTGCCTTCCACCCCCAGATAGATGGCCAAACTGAGGTCGTCAATCAGATGATCGTACATACCCTACGCATGTGCAATTCCAAGCACTCACACACATGGGATGAGAGTCTTCCCTATGTCCAACATAGCTACAATTGAGTCATGCATAACTCAACTGGCATGATTCATTGAGAGGATCCATCACATCCACCAAATGGTTCAAGATATTTTATAGAAGTCCAATGCCACATACAAGCAGCGACATGATCAACACCGGGTGCCACATAAGTTTCAGGTGGGCAACAAAGTTTGGTTACACTTGCAGAAAGAATGCCTTACAGGGCCCCATCAGAATCTTTTCCCACTCCGGTATGCACCATACACCATCACCAAGGCTGTGGGTGACAATGCTTTTGTGCTCAACGTTTCCCTTTTCCTTGGCCTGCACCCAGTCTTCAACGTGGCTCTCCTTCGACCATATTTCCCACCATTATTGGACACCTAAGAGATAGAAGAGCAGTTAAAACCAACAGAACTCAACCCTAAATGCATGCAACAGGAATCCAATTATCATATTGTGGACACACAAATCAAGGGCACCCTACAACAAAGGATCCAGCTTTATCGAGTTGTCAAAGCAGGGCATCTCCTTCACCAAGTCAAGTGGCTCACTCGGGGCCAAATTTAGCAGAAATTTCCTCATATGATGGGGGAACTCAACGCAATGGAGACCATTGCTTCATAAGGGGGGAGGATTGATCCATATGGATTTCGGTGGCCTTCCACCTATTCCAACTAGTTCATTTTGGCAGTTTTTTTCCTAGTTTTCAGGTCCCTGACTTGCGGGGTCATTTTGAGGCCCTAAACAACGTTTTTAGAGATCGATATAGTAAAAAATGGCTTCATTACATTAGAACAAAATGTGTAGTCCTCGGATAGACTTTTCCAATGGGCTATCGTGTGCCTAAAACATAGATCGTATGCAAAATTTACGACCCTGGGAAGTTGATTGACTAACTTACCCAAACGGGGCCCAAATGACTTTTGGCGCTTCATCTCCTAGGGTTAGGTTTTTGGATTTATAGGGTTTTTGAAATTCCTGTTTATTGTAAAAAGGCCTTCAGAGCCTCATTGTAATGATCTTCTTGCGAATGAGCACAACCGTCACCATTCTAGCAAGCTTGTTTTCCGCTGCATTTTACAGTTTCAGCTTATTTCCTTATTCAATAGAAAACCAATTTTACTGTATCTTTGTTATTCTTTGTTAAGCATATTTTAATAATATGCATCCATTTCGTTCTACTCATAAAATCTAGATCGATGGTATCAAAGAGGTCTTCTCCTTGTCGTCTTAATGCATGTCCCCAATGAGGTCGAGGTACAAAGAATTGGGTCTCGAGCTTGTTTCTCTTGGCGACAAAAGATCTCGCACGCCCAAACGACCTCTCATGGAAAAAGAAAATAAAGATGATGGGATAGGAGATCCTTTCAAAATGTTTCTTGAGGAATCCCTCACCCAACAAAGGAACGAAATGAAGGATAGTTTCGTGCAAATCCTTCGACAACTACCAACAAGCGACGCATCTTCTTCGATCGGAGGCACCACCCCCTTCAAGGTACAAATAAACTTTGATATTTCTATATTTGAAGGTCACATAGATGCGGATGTTGTAGACAAGTGGTTGAATCTACTAGAAGGGTATTTTTCTGTCCATAACTTTTCAAATAGAGAAAAAATTACTTTTGCACTCCTCAAAGATGTTCCCCGTGTCAAAGATTGGTGGGAAACTTTCTGTGAGAAAAAGGAAACAGAGGAACCCTCAGTATTTACCATCACGACCACCTGGGAATCCTTCAGGGATGTTATTACGGAACAATACTACCCTGTCAAAAGCTATGATGACTTGTATACTGAATGGACCACACTGCGGAAAGAAAGAGACCAAGCAGTGCCAGATTTCACAAATATCTTCCATACCCTGCGCACCAAGATGGGTATCAAATACTCAGAGAGACATCTAGTACTCAAGTACGATGGTGCTCTTCATAGATACATCTAGACTGAAATGGAATTTTTGGACATCTCATCCTTGGGTACGGCCTATCGATATGCCGTCAAAATTGAGTAGAATCTCGAACAAAAGTTGCGACAATTTGGGCCTGGGAACCCCTCGCAGCAAAATCCAGGAAAGGGCGGCTCCAACTTACAAAGAAAAGGACACAGAAAAGATGGACTGTATCAGGAAAACTAGTCCAAGCCACAAGCAAATAAGGACACCGGAAAGAGAAAGAAGGATACCGAGAAGTGGTGTGACTTCCATAAGAGCCCTTGGCATAACACTGCTGATTGTCACTCAAAGCAGTCGCTGGTGGATGAAGTGAAATCCTCTGAATCATATGCGGGTTCTGACTATTATTCAGAACTAGAAAGGGGAAGACAGATCATTGACGCGGAGCCGAGTGCCATCGTTGCTACCACCAAGCTCCAGCCTAATGAACCAGATGAGACAAAAGAAGGCGAGCGCCTTTTCCATTCATGGATGTGGGTAAAAGGCACCCTGCTACACTTCATCATTGATAGTGGTAGCCAGAAGAACCTCATCTCAGCAGAGGTCGTCAAGCGACTGGACCTGCCGACAATGTCGCACCTGCAAGCCTACACCATTGGATGGTTGGGCCAAGGAAGCGATCTTTGCATCATCCAATAGTGTCGACTATCATACGACATCCAACCCTTCAAAGATGAGGTATTGTGTGATGTTTCTCCTCTCGAAGTTTGTAATGTTCTTTTGGGCCAACCTTATTTATGGAAATGCCATGTTGTATATGAGTCTAGGCCTCGTAGTGTTATTATTACTTTGAACAAGAAATTGTACAGGATACCTGAGGAAGTCCCTCCTAGTGATATTTCCTTGATCTCTACCAAGTAATGTAAGAAGGTGATCCCTCAGATCGGGGAATTTGTCTTCTTCATGATTTTCTCTCAGAGTAAGAGAAAGATCGCAGCCACATCTAGGGCCTCTGGATTCGATCTCTCCACACAATAGAAGCAAGTGGATAAGGTCGTGGAAGAACACTCATATGTCTTCTCCTCTCCTACCGAGGTACCTCTGCACTACCAGGTCAAGCATCCCATCAATCTGACCCCAGGTGCACCGCTTCCCAATCGTTCGGTCTACCGTCACTCTCTGTTAGAAAATGAGGATATCAAGAGGCATATCCAAGAACTTCTCCACAAGGGGCACATCGATCCTAGCTCATCGCCTTGTGGGAGCCCCAATCCTATTGGTGCAGAATAAAGACGGGACCTGGCAACTCTGCATTGATTACCAGGCCCTGAATAAAATCACAGTCCAGAAATGGTACCCGATTCCCCGAATCGACGACCTCCTTGATCAGCTCACGAGGGCCAAATATTTCAATAACATTGATCTGAAGTCTGGCAACCACCAGGTCCCAATAGAACATACAGATGTATGGAAGACCGCCTTCAGGTCAAAAAAAGGTCTTTTTGAATGGTTGGTCATGACCTTTGGTTTGACAAATGCTCTAACAACTTTTATGAGGATGATGGACGATATCCTGCGACCTTTCACCAATAATTTTGTAGTAGTTTATCTGGATGACATCCTCATCTAAAGCAAGAGTTTGGCGTAACACTTGCAACATATTACGTAGGTTCTGCACACCCTGCGACATCACAAACTATATGAAAACTTAGAAAAATGCTCCTTCGGCATGGACAAGGTCCACTACTTAGTCTACATCGTTGATCAACATGGTGTGCATGTGGATCTAGCCAAGATCCAGGTCATTCATGACTGGCCAACCCCAACCACACTCTCTGATCTTTGGAGCTTCTTGGGCCTCACCCATTTTTATTGCTGGATTGTGTTGGGATTCTCTCATATCGCATGCGCCCTCAGCCAAGTAACCGGGGTTGGTGGTACGGAAAAATTTGTGTGGGGCATATCCCAACAACAAGCCTTCGATGAATTGAAGCAGTTCTTATGCTCATCCCCGGTGCTTTCATTACTAGACCTGCAACATCCCTTTGAGATCGAGACAGATGCTTCAAACTATGTTGTGGGAATCAGTCTCACTCAACATGGCCACCCCGTGGCGTATCATAGTGAGATGCTATCAGATGTTGTCTGTAAGTACCCTACTTACGACAAAGAAATGTACTCCATTCTACAAGCCTACCGCCAATGGAGACATTACATTATGGGGAAGGAGAGAGTTATCCACATTGGGCAAATTGCAGAGTCATCCACAAGCAACTACAATTAATGTAGACCCAGCGAAAATTGTAGAATGACCACCATCAGAAGTGCTCCACATACTTACAACAGTTCCACCTCAACATAAAGTATAAAAAAGGAAGTACCAACCGAGTTGTCGATTGTCTTAATCGACCTCCAGCCATGACACTCACCACAATGATAGACTCTTGCGGCCATGAGACCTTTGGATGGCCCCACCTCTATGAGACAAACCCTGACTTCTCCACCACCTACCAAATGTTGGGAGCAAACTCAGTGGTCACATATTTCCATCTTCAGGATGGGTTGTTGTGTTGTCTAGGCCATCTCTACGTTCCATCAAGTGAGCACGTGAAGCTGATCTGGGAATCTCACTACAGTCGGGTGGCAGGACACTCTGGCATTGAAAAGACAGTGAAAGTGCTGCAAAAACATTTCTACTAGACGAAACTTCGACAGGATGTCGGCAAGTATATCAGGTCCTGCACCACCTGTGCTATTGCCAAACAGACCACTAAGAAACAAGGCCTATACACCCCTCTTCCTACCCCTGACAAGCCGTGTGAATCAATATCCATGGACTACATGTTAGGCCTCCCATCCACCAAGAGGGGCAATGACTGTGTTTTTGTGGTTGTTGATTGCTTTTCCAAGATGGTGATTATGGTTGGCTGCAAGAAGAACATCACTACAGAGGCCACTTCCAAGATCTTCTTTGAACGCACCTGGGTACACTTTGGGATCCCAAAAACCATTGTCTCATATTAGGATAGTCGGTTCCTCAACACATTTTGGTCGAGCCTTTGGTCACTGTTGGATACCAAGCTCACTAAATCCATTTCCTTCCACCCCCAGACAGATGGCCAAACTGAGGTCGTCAATCGGATGATCGTACATACCCTGCGCATGTACAATTCCAAGCACCCCCACACATGGGATGAGAGTATTCCCTATTTCCAACATAGCTACAATTGAGTCGTGCATAACTCAACTGGCCACAACCCCTTTCAGGTGGGGTTGGGATTCCAACCATTGGGCCCCATGATGTTGCACTACCATTGGCGAACACCTCGGCCGACTCATCCCCTGCTCCACTAGAAGCTTTCAAAGCCACCTAGTTCATTGAGAGGATCCATCACATCCACCAATAGGTTTGGGATATTTTACAGAAGTCCAATGCCAAGTACAAGCAACGCCATGATCAACACCAGGTGCCACATAAGTTTCAGGTGGGCGACAAAGTTTGGTTTCACTTGTAGAAAGAATTCCTTACAAGTTCCCATTGGAAGCTTCATGCACTCCATTATGGGCCATACATCATCACCAAGGCTATGGGAAACAATTCTTTTGCGCTCAATGTTCCCCCTCTCCTTGGCCTGCACCTAGTCTTCAACGTGGCTCTCCTTCAGCCATATTTCCCACCATTATTGGACACCTCAGAGATAGTAGAGAAGTTGAAACCAACATAACTCAAATCTGAATGCATTAAATAGGAATCCAGTGATCATATTGTGGACACATATCAAGGGCACCCGACAGCAAAGTATCCATCTTTATCAAGTTGTCAAAGCAGGGTAGCTCCTGCACCAAAGCAAGTGCCTCACCCGGGGCCAAATTCAGAAAAAAGTTCCTCATCTGATTGGGGAACTCAATGCAATGGAGACCATTGCTTCCTAAGGGGGGAGGATTGATCCATATGAATTTCAGTGGCCTTCCACCTATTCTAACTGGTTCATTTTGGCAGTTTTCCAGTTTGGCAGTTTTTTTCCTAGTTTTTGGGTCCCTGACTTGCGGGGCCGTTTTGAGGCCCTAAACAACATTTTTAGAGATCAACATAGTCGAAAATTCATTTATTACATTAGGAAAAAATGTGTTATCCTCATATAGACCTTTCCAATGGGCTATTGTGCACCTAAAACAGAGATCGTATGCAAAATTTACGACCCTGGGAAGTTGACCGACTAACTTACCCAAACGGGGCCCACATGACTTTTGGCGCTTCATCTCCTAGGGTTAGGTTTTTGGACTTCTAGGGTTTTTGACATTCTTGTTTATTGTAAAAAGGACTTCAAAGCCTCATTGTAATGATCTTCTTGCAAATGAGCACAACCATCACATCTCTTCTTAGAGATAAGCCACCACCATTCCAACAAGCTTGTCTTTCACTGCATTTTACAGTTTCATCTTATTTCCTTATTGAATAGAAAACCATTTTTATTGTATCTCTGTTATTCTATGTTAAGCATATTTTAATAATATGTATTCATCTCATTTTTCTAATAAAATCTAGATCGGTGGTATTAGAGCAGTCTTCTCCTTGTCGTCTTAATGCATGTCCCCAATGAGGTCAGGGTACAAAGAATTGGGTCTTGAGCTTCTTTCTCTTGAGGACAAAAGATATCGCACGCCCAAACGACCTCTCATGGAAGGAGAAAATAAATATGATGGGATAGGATATCCTTTCAAAATGTTGCTTGAGGAATCCCTCATGTAACAGAGAAATGCGATGATGGATAGTTTCGCGCAAATCCTTTGGCGGCTACCAAGAAGCGATGCATCTTCCTTGAGCAGAGGCGCCACCCCCTTCAAGGTACAAATCAACTTTGATATTCCTATATTTGAAGGTCAGATAGACGTGGATGCTATAGACAAGTGGTTGAATCTACTAGAAGGGTATTTGTCTATCCATAACTTTTCAAATAGAGAAAAAATTACGTTTACACTCCTCAATGTCGTTCCCCATGTCAAAGATTGGTGGGAAACTTTCTGTGAGCAAAAGGAAATAGAGGAACCTTCATTGTTTACAGTCATGACCACCTGGAAATCCTTCACGGGTGCTATTAAGGAACAATACTACCCTGTCAGAAGCTATGACGACTTGTATACCAAATGGACCACACTGCGGCAAGAAAGAGACCAAGTAGTGCTAGATTTCACAAATATCTTCCATACCCTGCGCACCAAGATGGGTGTCAAAGATTCAGAGTGACATATGGTGCTCAAGTACCTAGGTTCTATGCATAGATACATCCAGACGGAAATGGAATTTATGGACATCTCATCCTTGGGTGCGGCCTATTGATATGCCATAAAAAATGAGCAGAAGCTCAAACAAAAGACGCGACAATTTGGGCCTAGGAACCCCTCGCAGCAAAAGCCAGGAAAGGGCGGCCCCAACCTATAGAGAAAAGGACAGAGAAAATATGGACAGTATCAGGAAAACTATTTCAAGCTGTAAGAAAAGAAGGACACTGAAAAGACAAAGAAGGATACCGGGAAATGGTGCGACTTCCATAAGATCCCTTGGCATAACACCACTGATTGTCGCTCAAAGTAGTCACTGGTGGATGAAGTGAAAGCCTTTGAATTAGATGGGGGTTCTGACTCTGAGTCGGAACCAGAAAGGGGAAGACAGATCATTGATGCCGAGCCAAGTGCCACCATTGCTACCACCAAGCTCTAGCCTAATGAACTAGACGAGCCAGAAGAAGGCGAGTGCCTTTTCCATTCACAGATGTAGGTAAAGGCACCCCGCTGCACTTCATCATTGATAGCAATAGCCAGAAGAACCTCATCTTAGCAAAGGTCGTCAAGCGGTTGGACCTGCTGACAACGCCGCACTCGCAACCCTACACCATTGGATGGCTCCACCAAGGAAGCGATCTTCGCGTCAGCCAACAGTGTCGATTGTCGTACGACATCAAGCCCTTCAAAGATGAGGTATTGTGTGATGTTGCTCCTCTCAAAGTTTGTAATGTTCTTTTGGTCCAACCTTATTTATGGAAACTCCATGATGTATATAAGTCTAGGCCTCATAGTGCTATTATTGCTTTGAACAAGAAATTGTATAGGATACCCGAGGTTGTCCCTCCTAGTGCTATTTCCTTGATCTCTACCAAGAAATGCAGGAAGGTCATCCCTCAGACCGGGAAATTTGTCTTCTTTGTGATTCACTCTCAGAGTAAGAGAAAGACCGCAGCCACATCCAGGGCCTCTGTGGCTGATCTCTCCACACAACAGAAGCAAGTGGATAAGGTCGTGGAAGAACACTCAGATGTCTTCTCCTCTCCTATCGGGGTACCTCTACACTGCTAGGTCAAGCATCCCATTGATCTGACCTCAGGAGCACCGCTGCCCAATAGGCCTGTCTACCGCCACTCTCTGTTAGAAAA
>JZKD02S1672902.1:249942-304653 GCA_000966675.3 Picea glauca
AATGGCCCCGGAAGTTAAAAACTGCTAAAAATAGTAAATTACCAAAATTGCCAGAAACATGTTTTGGGCCAGTTGGAGAAGGTGGGTGGCCACCGATATCCACCTGGATCAAGGTTGTCCATAAGTACCCTACTTATGACAAAGAAATGTACTCCATTGTGAAAGCCTGCCGCCAGAGGAGAGATTACATTCTGGGGAAGGAGACAATCATCCACACTGATCACAAGCCACTACAATTCATGCAGACCCAACACAAATTGCAGAATGACCACCATTAGAAGTGGTCCACATACTTACAATAATTCCTCCTCAACATCAAGTATAAAACAGGAAGTACCAACCAAGTTGTCGATTGCCTCATCTGACCTCCAGTTGCGACACTCACCATGGTGCTAGTCTCTTGCAGCCATGAGACCTCTAGATGGCCCCACCTCTATGAGACAGACCTTGACTTCTCCACCACCTACCAAATGTTGGGAGAAAACTCTGTGGTCACTGATTTCCATCTTCAGGATGGGTTGTTGTGTCATCTGGGCCATCTCTTCGTTCCATCAAGCGAGCACGCGAAGCTGATCTGGGAAGCTCACTACAGTTAGGTGGCAGGACACCTTGTCATCGAAAAGACAGTCGCAGTGCTACAAAAACATTTCTACTCGTCGAAACCTCGACAGGATGTCGACAAGTATATTAGGTCCTGCACCGCCTGCGCCATTGCCAAACCAACCACTAAGAAACAGGGCCTCTACACCACTTTTCCTACCCCTAACAAGCCATGGGAATCCATATAAATGGACTACATGTCAGGCCTCCCATCCACCAAGAGGGGCAATGATTGTGTTTTTGTGGTTGTTGATCGCTTTTCCAAGATGGAAATTATGGCCGCCTGCAATAACAGTCGGTTCCTCAGCACATTCTAGTCAATCCTCTGGTCACTATTGGATACCAAGCTCACCAAATCAGCTGCCTTCCACCCCTAGATAGATGGCCAAACTGAGGTCGTCAATCGGATGATCATACATACCCTGCGCATGTACAATTCCAAGCACCCCCGCACATGGGATGAGAATCTTCCCTATGTCTAGCATAGCTACAAACGATCCGTGCATAGCTCAACTGGACACAACCCCTTTCAGGTGGGGTTGGGATTCCAACCATTGGGCCCCATGGATGTTGCACTACCACTGGAAAACACCTTGTCCGACTCATCCACTTCTCCACTAGAAGCTGACAAAGCCACCCAGTTCATTGAGAGGATCCATCACATCCACCAACAGGTTCAAAATATTTTACAAAAGTCAAATGGAAAGTGCAAGTAGCGCCATGATCAACACTGGGTGCCACATAAGTTTCAGGTGGGAGAAAAAGTTTGGCTGAACTTGCAGAAAGAATGCCTTACAGGGCCCCATCAAAAGATTTTCCCACTCCAGTATGGGCCATACACTATCACCAAGGTTGTTAGTGACAATGCTTTTGTGCTCAACGTTCCTCCTCTCCTTGGCCTACACCCAGTCTTCAATGTGGCTCTCCTTCGACTATATTTCCCACCATTATTGGACACCTTAGAGATAGCAGAGCGGTTGACACCAATAGAAATGAACCCTGAATACATGAAACAGGCATCCAGTGATCATATTGTGGACACACATATCAAGGGCACCCGACAGTAAAGGATCCAACTTTATCGAGTTGTCAAAGCAGTGCAGCTCCTACACCAAGGCAAGTGGCTCACCTGGGGCCAAATTCAGTAGAAATTTCCTCATATAATGGGGGAACTCAATGCAATGGAGACCATTTCTTCCTGAGGGGGGAGGATTGATCCATATGGATGTTGGTGGCCTCCCACCTATTCCAACTGGTTCATTTTGTCAGTTTTCCAGTTTGGCAGTTTTTTTCCTAGTTTTCATGTCCCTGACTTACAGGACCGTTGTGAGGCACTAAACAACGTTTTTAGAGACCGACACAGTCGAAAATGATCTTTATTACATTAGGACAAAATGTGTAGTCCTTGGATAGACCTTTCCAATGGGATTTCGTGCACCTAAAACAGAGATTGTATGAAAACGTTATGACCCCGAGAAGTTGACTGACTATCTTACCCAAACTGGGCCCACATGACTTTTGGCACTTCATCTCCTAGGGTTAGGTTTTTGGATTTCTAGGGTTTTTGACAATCCTGTTTATTGTAAAAAGGCCTTCAGAGCCTCATTGTAATTATATTCTTGCAAATGAGCACATCTGTCACATCTCTTCTCAAAGATAAGCCACCACCATTCCAACAGGCTTGTCTTCCACTGCATTTTACAGTTTCATCTTATTTCCTTATTGAATAGAAAATCAGTTTTACTGTATCTCTTTTATTCTGTGTTAAGAATATTTTAATAATCTGTATTCATTTCATTCTGCTTATAAAATCCAAATCGGTGGTATCAGAGAGGTCTGCTCCTTGGTGTCTTAATGAATGTCCCCAACGAGGTCAGGGTACAAAGAATTGGGTCTCGAGCTTGTTTCTCTTGAGGATAAAAGATCTTGCACACCCAAACGACCTCTCATGGCAGGAGAAAATAAATATGATGAGACAGGGGATCCTTTCAAAATGTTACTTGAGGAATCCCTCACACAACATAGGAACGAGATGATGGATAGTTTCGCGCAAATCCTTCGGTGGCTACCAACAAGCAACGCATCTTCCTCGAGCGAAGATGCCAGCCCCTTCAAGGTACAAATCAACTTTGATATTCCTATATTTGAAGTTCAGATAGATGTGGATGCTATAGACAAGTGGTTGAATCTACTAGAAGGGTAATTTTTTGTCCATAACTTTTCAAATAGAGAAAAAATTACTTTTGTGCTCCTCAAAGCAGTTCCCCATGTCAAAGATTGGTGGGAAACTTTCTATGAGCAAAAGGAAGCAAAGGAACCCTCATTATTTACATTGATGGCAACCTAGGAATCCTTCAAGGATTTTCTTAAGGAACAATACTACCCTGTTGGAAGCTATGACAACTTGTATACCAAATGGACCACACTGCGGCAAGAAAGAGACCAAGTAGTGCCAAATTTCAAAAATATCTTTCATACCCTGCGCACCAAGTTGGGTATCAAAGATTCAGAGCGACATCTAGTGCTCAAGTACCGTGGTACTCTACATAGATACATCCAGACCGAAATGGAATTTATGGACATCTCATCCTTGGGTGCGTCCTATCGATATGATGTCCAGTTGTGACACTCACAATGGTGCTAGACTCTTACGGCCATGAGACCTTTGGATGGCCCCACCTCTATGAGACAGACCTTGACTTCTCCATAACCTACCAAATGTTGGGAGAAAACTCAATGGTCATTGATTTCCATCTTCAGGACAGGTTGTTGTGTCATTTGGGCCATCTCTACATTCCATAAAGTGAGCACGTGAAGCTGATCTAGGAAGCTCACTACAGTCGGGTGGCAGGACACTCTGGCATTGAAACGAGAGTGGCAGTGATGCAAAAACATTTCTACTAGCCGAAACTTCGACAAGATGTTGGCAAGTATATCAGGTCCTGCACCGCCTGTGCTATTTCCAAACCGAACACTAAGAAATAGAGCCTATACACCCCTCTTCCTACCCCTGACAAGCTATGGGAATCCATATCCATGGAATAACTGTCAGGCATCTTGTCCACCAAGAGGGGCAATGACTGTGTTTTTGTGGTTATTGATTTCTTTTCCAAGATGGTGATTATGGTCGCCTGTAAGAATAACATCACTACAGAGGCCAATGCCAAGCTATTATTTGAATGCACCTGGGTACACTTTGGGATCCAAAAAACCATTGTCTCGGATCGGGATAGTCGGTTCCTCAACACATTCTGGTCGAGCCTCTGGTCACTGTTGGATACCAAGCTCACCAAATCCACTGCCTTCCACCCCCAGATAGATGGCCAAAATGAGGTCGTCAATCAGATGATCGTACATACCCTGTGCATGTACAATTCCAAGCACCCCCACACATGGGATGAGAGTATTCTCTATGTCTATCATAGCTACAACCGAGCCATGCATAGCTCAATTGGCCACAACCCTTTTAAGTTGGGGTTGGGATTCCAACCATTGGGCCCCATCGATGTTGCACTACCACTGGAAAATGCCTCGGCCAACTCGTCCCCTACTCCACCAGAAGCTGACAAAGCCACCCGGTTCATTGAGAGGATCCATCATATCTGCCAGTAGGTTTAGGATATTTTACAGAAGTCCAATGCCAAGTACAAGCAGTGCCATGATCAACACCGGGTGCCACATAAGTTTCAGGTGGGCGACAAAGTTTGGTTGCACTTGCAAAAAGAATGCCTTAAGGAGCCCCATTGGAAGCTTCACCCACTCTGGTATGAGCCATACACCATCCCCAAGGCTGTGTGTGACAATGATTTTGTGTTCAACTTTCCCCCTTTCCTTGGCCTGGACCCAGTTTTCAATGTAGCTCTCTTTCGGCCATATTTCCCACCATTATTGGATACCTCAGAGATAGGAGAGTAGTTGAAACCAACATAACTCAACCCTGACTACATGAAACAGGAATCTAGTGATCATATTGTGGACACAGAGATCAAGGGCACCTGACAACAAAGGATCCAGCTTTATCGAGTTGTCAAAGTAGGGCAGCTCCTGCACCAAGGCAAGTGGCTCACTCGGGGCCAAATTCAGCAAAACTTTCCTCATCTGATGGGGGAACTCAACCTAGTGGATACCATTGCTTCCTAAGGGGGGAGGATTGATCCATATGGATTTCGGTGGCCTCCTGCCTATTCCAACTGGTTCAGTTTGGCAGTTTTCGAGTTTCGCAATTTTTTTCCTAGTTTTCAGGTCGCTGACTTGCGGGGCCATTTTGAGGCCCTAAACAACGTTTTTAGAGATCAACACAGTCGAAAATGCACTTTATTACATCAGACCAAAATGTGTAGTCCTCGGATAGACCTTTCCAATGGGATATCGTGTGCCTAACACAGAGATCGTATGCAAAAGTTATGACCTCAAGAAGTTGGCCGACTAACTTACCCAAATGGGAACCACATGAATTTTGGCGCGTCATATCCTAGGGTTAGGTTTTTTGATTTATAGGGTTTTTGACATTCCTATTTATTGTAAAAATTCCTTCATAGACTCATTGTAATGATCTTCTTGTGAATGAGTGTAGCCGTCACATCTCTTCTCAGAGATAAGATACCACCATTCCAACAAGCTTTGTCTTCCACTGTATTTTACAGTTTCAGCTTATTTCCTTATTGAATAGAAAACCGATTTTTCTTTATCTCTGTTATTCTATGTTAAGCATCTTTTAATAATCTATATTCATTTCATTCTGCTCATAAAATCTGGATTGGTGGTATCAGAGAGGTCTCCTCCTTGTCGTCTTAATGCATGTCCCCAATGAGGTTGAGGTACAAAGAATTGGGTCTCAAGCTTGTTTCTCTTGAGCACAAAAGATATTTCACGCCCAAACCACCTCTCATGGTAGGAGAAAATAAATATGACAAGATAGGAGATCCTTTCAAAATGTTGCTTGAGGAAGCCCTCACACAACAGAGGAATAATATGATGGATAGTTTCGCGCAAATCCTTCGGCGGCTACCAACAAGCGACGCATCTTCCTCGAGTGGAAGCACCGCCCCCTTAAAGGTACAAATCAACTTTGATATTCCTATATTTGAAGGTCAGGTAAATGTGGATGCTATAGACAAGTGGTTGAATCTACTAGAAGGGTGCTTTTCTGTCCATAACTTTTCAAATAGAGAAAAAATTACTTTTGCGCTCCTCAAAGTCGTTCCCTATGTCAAAGATTGGTGGGAAAATTTCTTTGAGCAAAAGGAAACAGAGGAACCCTCATTATTTACAGTCACAGCCACATGGGAATCCTTCAGGGATGCTATTAAGGAAAAATACTACCCTGTCAGAAGCTATGATGACTTGTATACCGAATGGACCACACTGTGGCAAGAAAGAGACCAAGTAGTGCCAGATTTCACAAATATCTTCCATACCCTACGCACCAAGATGGGTATCAAAGATTTAGAGTGACATCTGGTGCTCAAGTACCGTGGTGCTTTGCATAGATACATCTAGACCAAAATGGAATTTATGGACATCTTGTCCTTGGGTGCGGCCTATCGATATGCTGTCAAAATCGAGCATAAGCTCAAACAAAAGATGCGACAATTTGGGCCTGGGAACCCCTTGCAGCAAAAGCTAGGAAAGGGCGGCCCCAACCTACAGTGCAAAGGATAGAGAAAATATGGACAGTATCAGGACAACCAATCCAAGCCGCAAGCAAAGAAGGACACTGGAAAGACAAAGAAGGATATCGGGAAATGGTGCGACTTCCATAAGAGCCCTTGGCATAACATTGTTGATTGTCACTCAAAGCAGTCGCTAGTCGTTGAAGTGAAAGCCTCTTAATTAGATACGGGTTCTGACTCTGAGTTAGAACCAAAAAGGGGAAGATGGATCATTGATGTAGAGACGAGTGCCACCGTTGCTACCACCAAGCTCCATCCTAATGAACCATATGAGCCAAAAGAAGGAGAGTGCCTTTTCCATTCATAGATGTGGGTAAAAGGCACCCCGCTACACTTCATTATTGATAGCGGTAGCCAGAAGAACCTCATCTCAGCAGAGGTCATCAAACGGTTGGACCTGTTAACGACGTCGCACCTGTAACCCTACACCATTGGATGGTTCTGCCAAGGAAATGATCTCCACGTCAGCCAATACTGTCGACTGTCGTATGACATCAAGCCCTTCAAAGACGAGGTATTGTGTGATGTTGCTCCTCTCGAAGTTTGTAATGTTATTTTTAGCCAAAATTATTTATGGAAATGCCATGTTATATATGAGTCTAGGCCTCATAGTGTTATTATTACTTTGAACAAGAAATTGTACAGGATACCCGAGGCAGTCCCTCCTAGTGTTAATTACTTGATCTCTACCAAGCAATGCAAGAAGGTCATCTCTGAGACCGGGAAATTTGTCTTCTTCGTGATTTGCTCTCAGAGTAAGAGAAATATTGCAGCCACATCCAGGGCCTCTGTGGTCGATCTCTCCTCACAATAGAAGCAAGTGGATAAGGTCATGGAAGAACACTCAGATGTCTTCTCCTCTCCTACTGGGGTACCTCTGCACTACCAAGTCAAGCATCCCATTGATCTAACCCCAAGTGCACCGCTACCCAATGGGAAGGTCTACCACCTCTCTCTATTATAAAATGAGGAGATCAAGAGGCAGATCCAAGAACTTCTCCACAAGGGGAACATCCGTCCTAGCTCATCGCCTTGTGGGAGCCCAATCGTACCGGTGCAGAAGAAAGATAGGACCTGGCTACTTTACATTGATTACTGGGCCTGCATAAAATCACAGACTGGAACCGGTACCCGATTCCCCAAATCAATGACCTCCTTGATAAGCTCACGGGGGCCAAAAACTTCACTAAGATTTATCTGAAGTCTGGCTACCACCAGGTCCCAATAGAACATACAGATGTATGGAAGACAACCTTCAAGTAAAAAGAAGGTGTTTTTGAATGGTTGGTCTTGCCCTTTGGTTTGACAAATGCTCCATCAAATTTTATGAGGATGATGGACGATATCCTGTGAACTTTCACCGGTACTTTTGTAGTGGTGTATCTGGATCACATCCTCATCTACAACAATACTTGGGTAGAACACTTGCAACATATTCAGCAGGTTCTGCACACCCTGCGACAGCACAAACTATATGCAAACTTGGAAAAATGATCCTTTGGCATGGACAGGGTCCACTACTTAGGCTACATAATTGATCAACATGGTGTGCATGTGGATCCAGCCAAGATCCAAGTCATCCACAACCAACCAGCCCCAACCACACTCTCTGAGCTTCGGAGCTTCTTGGGCCTCACCAATTTCTATCACAGGTTCGTGTTGGGATTCTTTCATATTGCATGGGCCCTTAGCCAAGTAACCAGGGGTGGCGGTAAGGAAAAATTTGTGTGGGGTCTGTCCCAACAACAAGCCTTCGATGAATTGAATCAATGCTTATGCTCATCACCGGTACTTTCATTACTGGACCTGCACCATCCCTTTGAGATCTAGACAGATGCTTCAGACTATGTTGTGGGTGTCGTTCTCACTCAACATGGCCACCCCATGGTGTATCATTGTGAGACGATATCAGATGTTTTCTGTAAGTACCCTACATACAACAAAGAAATGTACTCCATTGTGCAAGCCTACCGCTAGTGGAGACATTACATTCTGGGGAAGGAGACAATCATCCACACTGATCACAAGCTACTACAATTTATGCATACCCAAGGCAAATTGCAGAATGACTGCCATCAGAACTGGTCCACATACTTACAACAGTTCCACCTCAACATCAAGTATAAAATAGGAAGTACCAACTGAGTTGTCAATTCCCTTAGCCAACCTCCAGTAGTAGCACTCACCATGGTGTTAGACTCTTGCAGCCATGAGACCTCTGGATGGCCCCACCTCTATGATACAAACCCTAAATTCTCCACCACCTACCAAATGTTGGGAGAAAACTGAGTGGTCACTGATTTCCATCTTCAAGACAGGTTGTTGTGTCGTCTAGGCCATCTCTGTGTTCCATCAAGAAAGTGCGTGAAGCTGATCTGGGAAGCTCACTGCAGTCGAGTGGCAGGACACTCCGGTGTCAAAAATACACTGGCAGTGCTGCAAAAACATTTCTACTAGCCGAAACTTCGACATTATGTTGGCAAGTATATCAGGTCCTGCACTGCTTGCGCTATTGCAAAACTGACCACTAAGAAATAGGGCTTGTACACCCCCTTCCTACCCCTAAAAATCCATGGGAATCCATATCCATGGACTACATGTCAGGCCTCCCATCCACCAAGAGGGGCAATGACTGTGTTTTTGTGGTTGTTGATTGCTTTTCCAAGATGGCGATTATGGTTGCCTGCAAGAAGAACATCACTATAGAGGCCACTGAAAAGCTCTTCTTTGAATGAGCCTAGGTACACTTTGGGATCCCAAAAACCATTGCCTCATATTGGGACAGTCAGTTCCACAACACATTCTGGTCAAGCCTCTAGTCACTGTTTGATACCAAGCTCACCAAATCCACTTCCTTGCACCCGCAGACAGATGGCCAAATTGAGGTCATCAATCGGATGATCGTACATACCCTGCACATGTACAATTCCAAAAACCCCCTCACATGGGATGAGATTCTTCCCTATGTCCAACATAGCTACAACCGAGTTGTGCATAGCTGAACTAGCCACAACCCCTTTTAGGTGGAGTTAGGATTCCAACCATTGGGCCCCATGGATGTTGCACTACCACTGGAAAACACCTCGGCCGACTCATCCCCTGCTCCACCAAAAGCTGACAAAGCCACCCGGTTCATTGAGAGGATCCATCACATCCGCCAATAGGTTCAGGATATTTTACAGAAGTCCAATGCCAAGTACAAGGAGATCCATGATCAACACTGGGTTCCACATAAGTTTCAGGTGGGCGACAAATTTTGGTTTCACTTGTAGAAAGAATGCCTTACAGGGCCCAATTAGAAGCTTTGGCCACTCTGGTATGGGCCATACACCATCACCAAGGTTGTGGGTGACAATTCTTTTGTGTTCAACATTCCCCCTCTCCTTGGCCTACACCCAGTCTTCAATGTGGCTCTCCTTTGGATATATTTCCCACCATTATTGGACACCTCAGAGATAGCAGAGAAGTTGACACCAATAGAACTCAACCCTGAATGCATGCCACATGAATCCAGTGGTCATATTGTGGACACACAGATCAAGGGCACCTGACAGCAAAGGATCTAGCTTTATCGAGTTGTCAAAGTAGGGCAACTCCTGCACCAAGGCAAGTGGCTCTCCTGGGGCCAAATTCAGTAGAAATTTCCTCATCTGATGGGGGAACTCAAAACAATGGATAAAATTACTTCCTAAGGGGGGAGGATTGACCCATATGGATTTCGGTGGCCTCCCACCTATTCCAACTGGTTCATTTTGGCAGTTTTCCAGTTTGGTAGTTTTTTTCCTAGTTTTCAGGGCCTTGACTTGCGAGGGTGTTTTGAGGCCCTAAACAACGTTTTCAGAGATAGGCATACTGAAAATGCCCTTTCTTACATCATACCAAAATGTGTATTCCTCGGATACACCTTTCCAATGGGATATTGTGTGACTAAAATGAAGATCGTATGCAAAATTTATGACCCCGGGAAGTTGACCGACTAACTTACCCAAACGGGGCCCACATGACTTTTGACGCTTCATCTCCTAGTGTTAGATTTTTAGATTTCTAGGGTTTTTGACATTCCTGTTTATTGTAAAAAGGCATTCAGAGCCTCATTGTAATGATCTTTTTGAGAATGAGCGCAGCCATTGCATCTCTTCTCAGAGATAAGATGCCACCATTTCAGCAAGCTTTTCTTCCACTGCATTTTACAGTTTCAGCTTATTTCCTTATTGAATAGAAAACCAGTTTTACTGTATCTCTGTTATTCTGTGTTAAGAATCTTTTAATAATCTGTATTCATTTTGTTCTGCTCATAAAATCCAGATCTGTGGTATCATATAGGTTTGCTCCTTGTCATCTTAATGCATGTCCCCAATGAGGTTGCAGTACAAAGAATTGGGTCTCGAGCTTCTTTCTCTTGAGGACAAAAGATCTCGCACGCCCAAACAACCTCTCATGGAAAGAGAAAATAAAGATGACGGGACATGAGATCCTTTCAAAATGTTTCTTGAGGAAGCCCTTCAGCAGCTACTAACAAGCGACGCATCTTCCTCGAGTGGATGCTGTAGACAAGTGGTTGAATCTACTAGAAGGGTATTTTTCTGTCCATAACTTTTCAAATAGAGAAAAAAATACTTTTACGCTCCTCAAAGTCGTTCCCCATGTCAAATATTGGTGGGAAACTTTCTGTGAGAAAAAGGAAACAATAGGACCCTCATTATTTACAGTCACAACCACTTGGGAATCCTTCACGGATGCTATTAAGAAACAATACTACCCTGTCGGAAGCTATGACGACTTGTATACCGAATGGACCACACTGTGACAAGAAAGAGACCAAGCAGTGCCAGATTTCACAAATATCTTCCATGCCCTGCACACCAAGCTGGGTATCAAAGATTCAGAGTGACATCTGGTGCTCAAGTACTGCGGTGCTCTGCATAGATACATCCAAAATGAAATGGAATTTATGGACATCTTGTCCTTGGGCACATCCTATCGGTATGCCGTCAAAATCGAGAAGAAGCTCAAACAAAAGACGTGACAATTTGGGCATGGGAACCCCTTGCAGCAAAAGCCAAGAAAGGGTGGCCGCAACCTACAGAGAAAGGGATAGAGAAAAGATGGACAGTATCAGGAAAACCAGTCCAAGACGCAAGCAAAGAAGGACACCTGAAATACAAAGAAGGATATCGGGAAGTGGTGCAACTTCCATAAGAGCCCTTGGCATAACAATGTTGATTGTCGCTCAAAGCAGTTGTTGGTGGCTGAAGTGAAAGCCTTTGAATTAGATGCAGGTTCTGACTCTAAGTCAGAACCATAAAGGGAAAGACAGATCATTGACGCGTAGTCGAGTGCCACCATTGCTACCACCAAGCTCCATCCTAATGAACCAGATGAGTCAGAAGAAGGTGAGCGCCTTTTCCATTCACAGATGTGGGTAAAAGGCACCTTGTTTCATTTCATCATTGATAGTGGTAGCAAGAAGAACCTCATCTCAGCAGAGGTCATCAAGAAACTAGACCTGACGACAATGTCGCACCTGCATCCCTACACCATTGGATGGCTCCACCAAGGAAGCGCTCTTCGCATCAGCCAATAGTGTCGAATGTCATATGGCACCAAGCCCTTCAAAGACGAGGTATTGTGTGATGTTGCTCCTCTCGAAGTTTGTAATGTTCTTTTGGGCCAACCTTATTTATGGAAACGCCAAGTTGTATATGAGTCTAGGCCTTGTAGTGTTATTACTACTTTGAATAAGAAATTGTATAGGATACCCGAGGCAGTCCCTCCTAGTGTTATTTCCTTGATCTCTACCAATCAATTCAAGAAGGTCATCTCTCAGACCAAGAAATTTGTCTTTTTCGTGATTTGATCTCAGAGTAAGAGAAAGATTGCAGCCACATCCAGGGCCACTATGGCTGATATCTCCACACAACAGAAGTAAGTGGATAAGGTCGTGGAAGAAAACTCAGATGTCTTCTCCTCTCCTACCAGGGTACCTTTGCACTGCCAGGTCAAGCATCCCATTGATCTTTCTCCAGGCACACCGCTACCCAATGAGCTAGTATACCACTGCACTCTGTTAGAAAACAAGGATATCAAGAGGTAGATCTAAGAACTTCTCCACAAGGGGCACATCTGTCCCAACTCATCTCTTTGTGGGAGCCCAATCTTATTAGTGTAGAAGAAAGACAGGACCCGGTGACTCTGCATTGATTACTAGGCCTGAATAAAATCACAGTCCATAACTGGTACCCGATTCCCCGAATCGAAAACCTCCTTGATCATCTCACGGGGGCCAAATACTTCAGTAAGATTGATCTGAAGTCTGGCTACCACAAGGTACCAATAGAACATACAGATGTATGGAAGACTGCCTTCAAGTCAAAAGAAGGTGTTTTTGAATGGTTGGTCATGCCCTTTGGTTTGACAAATGCTCCAACAACGTTTATGAGGATGATGGACGATATCCTACAACCTTTCACTAGTACTTTTGTAGTGGTGTATCTGGATCACATCCTCATCTACAACAAGACTTGGGCGGAACACTTGCAGCATATTCAGCAGGTTCTGCACACCCTGCGGCAGCACAAACTATATGCAAACTTGGAAAAATACTCCTTCAGCATGGGCGGGTCCACTACTTAGGCTACATCATTGATCAGCATGGTGTGCATGTGGATCCAGCCAAGATCCAGGTCATTCGTGACTGGCCATACCCAACCACACTCTCTGAGCTTCAGAGCTTCTTGGGCCTCACCAATTTCTATCATAGGTTCGAGTTGGGATTCTCTCATATCGCATGGGCCCTCAGCCAAGTAACCAGGGGTGGTGGTAAGGAAAAATTTGTGTGGGGCCTTTCCCAACCACAAGCCTTCGATGAATTGAAGAAACACTTGTGCTCATCCCCGATACTTTCATTACCGGACCTACAACATCCTTTTGATATCGAGGTAGATGCTTCATACTATGTTGTGGGTGTCATTCTCACTCAACATGGCCACCCTGTGGCGTATCATAGTGAGACGCTATCAGATGTTGTCCATAAGTGACCTACTTATGACAAAGAAATGTACTCCATTGTGCAAGCCTTCCACCAGTGGAGAAATTACATTCTGGGGAAGGAGACAATCATCCACACTGATCACAAGCCACTACAATTCATGCAGACCCAAGGCAAATTGCAGAATGACCGCCATCAGAAGTGATCCACATACTTACAGCAGTTCCACCTCAACATCAAGTATACAACAAGAAGTACCAACCGAGTTTTTGATTTCCTTAGCCGACCTCCAGTCACGACACTCACCATGGTGCTAGACTCTTGTAGCCATGAGACCTCTGAATGGCCCCACCTCTAATAGACAGACCCTGACTTCTCCACCACCTACCAAATGTTGGGAGAAAAATCAATGGTTGTTGATTTCCATCATTAGGACAGGTTGTTATGTCATTTAGGCCAAATCTTTGTTCCATAAAACGAGCGTGCAAAGATGATCTGGGAAGTTCACTACAGTCGGGTGGCAGGACACTCTGGCGTTGAAAAGATAATGGCAGTGTTGCAAAAACATTTCTACTGGCCGAAACTTCAACAGGATGTCGGCAAGTATATCAGGTCCTACACCGCCTATGTTATTGCCAAACCGACCACTAAGAAATAGGGCCTATACACCCCTCTTCCTACCCCTGACAAGCTGTGGGAATCCATATCCATGGACTACATGTCAGGCCTCCCATCCACCAAGAGGGGAAATGACTGTGTTTTTGTGGTTGTTGATCACTAATCCAAGATGGCGAGTATGTCCGCCTGCAAGAAGAACATCACTACAGAGGCTACTGCCAAGATCTTCTTTGAACGCGCCTAGGTACACTTTGGGAACCCAAAAACCATTATCTCATATCGGGAAAGTCAGTTCCTCAACACATTCTGGTCGAGCCTCTGGTCATTGTTGGATATCAAGCTCACCAAATCCACTGCCTTCCACCCCCAGAAAGATGGCCAAACTGAGGTTGTCAATTGGATGATCGTACATACCTTCCGCATGTACAATTCCAATCACCCCGCACATGGGATGAGAGTCTTCCCTATGTCCAACATAGCTACAACCGAGCCGTGCATAGCTCAACTGGCCACAACCCCTTTCAGGTGGGGTTGGGATTCCAACCATTGGGCCCCATAGATGTTGCACTACCACTGGTGAAAACCTCGGCCGACTCATCCCTTGCTCCACCAGAAGCTGACAAAGCCACCCGGTTCATTGAGAGGATCCATCACATCCACCAACAGGTTCATGATATTTTATAGAAGTCCAATGCCAAGTACAAGAAACACCATGATCAACATCGAGTGCCACATAAGTTTCAGGTGGGCGACAAAGTTTGGTTGCACGTGCAGAAAGAACACCTTAAGGGGATCCATCAGAAGCTTCGTCCACTCCAGTATGGGCCATACGCCATCACCAAGGTTGTGGGTGACAACGCTTTTGTGCTCAATGTTCCCCCTTTCCTTGGCCTGCACCCAGTCTTCAACATGGCTCTCCTTCAGCCATATTTCCCACCATTATTGGACACCTCAGAGATAGAAAAGAAGTTGAAACCAACATAACTCAACCCTGGCTACATGCAACAGACATCCAATGATCATATTGTGGACACACAGATCAAGGGCACCCGACAACAAAGGATCCAGCTTTATCGAGTTGTCAAAGCAGGGTAGCTCCTGCACCAAGGCGAGTGGCTCACCCGGGGCCAAATTCAGTATAAATTTCCTCATATGATGGGGGAATTCAACGCAATGGAGACCATTTCTTCCCAAGGGGGGAGGATTGATCCATATGGATGTCAGTGGCCTCCCACCTATTCCAACTAGTTCATTTTGGCAGTTTTCCAGTTTGGCATTTTGTTTCCTAGTTTTCAAGTCCCTGACTTGCGGGGTCATTTTGAGGCCCTAAACAATGTTTTTAGAGATCGGCACAGTCCAACGGGCTATCGTGTGCCTAAAACAAATATTGTATGCATATTTTATGACCCCGGGAAGTTGACCGACTAACTTACCCAAACGGGGCCCACATGACTTTTGGCGCTTCATCTCCTAGGGTTAGGTTTTTGGATTTTTAGGGTTTTTGACATTCTTGTTTATTGTAAAAGGGCCTTCAGAGCCTCATTGTAATGATATTCTTACTAATGAGTGCAACCGTCGCATCTCTTCTCAGAGATAAGCTACCACCATTCCAACAAGCTTGTTTTTCGCTGCATTTTACAGTTTCAGCTTATTTCCTTATTGAATAGAAAACTAGTTTTACTGTATCTCTATTATTCTGTGGTAAGCATATTTTAATAATCTGTATTCATTTCATTCTACTCATAAAATAAGAATCACAGGATTCTATAGAAGTAAGGGAAAGGGAGGTGTATACCCACGTCATTGTTCCTTCTTCTATCTTATGTATGTGTGTGATTGTTACAAATATTATCACAAACATTCATGAATATTTCACCATAATAAATCCATAAGCTAATTCTACTCTATGAAATATAACATCATTCATAAACGCATAGAAACAAGTAAAGAACATAACACACAATATTATCTCTCAAACTTTTTCTTTATTCATCGTATCAACTGATTACATCCAAGATTCTTGCATAACCTCAACCTCTACAGATTTTACGAAACTCTCTCTAGCCCACTAGTTTTTTTACTTTCTACATCTCTTGTTCTAGATACTTTTTCACCCCACCTGTTACATATTTATACCCAAAATATAGGGCTTGAATTCCTCTTCTTATTTATCCCAAAATAACCCATTATAATGCATTGCATGGTTAGCTTCAATTAACTAGATGTTTTCATTCTTCTACTTTTCTCTCTTTATACAACTTTTATGTGGTTCTTCTATTTTTGGAAAGGTGCATTGTCGTCCTTTTCACTTCCTTTTCTCACTCGCTTTCTTTATCCTTCTATTTGTGCACTATCTTCATCCTATGCGTTATCCTTCCTTATGTTTCCTTTCTTCTGCATCTTTTATTATGCGCACTTTATCCTACGCACTTTCTCCTGCAGACTTTCCTTATTCTTAGATGTTTTCTCCCAAAATTGCATCCAAAACTTATTTTCCAATAACTATACATCTACGGATGTTTTGTATGCAATTACAATGTCTTTCACCCTCATTTTCCTCAAACAACTTCAAGCTTCATGACCACACCTCTGGGGCTCTTCCTATGAGGGCCATGCTTAAATCTATGACATAAGGGGGCCACTTTGGAGACTTATTCAAGTACACCCATTACTTCTAGAGTGTTCTAGACTGCTTCTAGAGTTGACATCATTGACAACCAATTTTCCAACAATATCCCCCTTTAGAATTGATGGCAACACTCATGCTCCTCCTGTGACCAATGATCCCACTATCTTCATGCACTCTCCCTGTCTTCATGATTTTTTCGTTTCTCTCCCCCTTTGACATCAATGGAAAAGGGTAACTCCCCTTGAAAATTTCTCTCCCCTTGTCTTCTTTGCAAAAATTTCATGTATATTACTATGGAGCAGAAACTACTGCAATTTTTTGTTGAAGATACTCAAATGTCTCTCTTGGTAGAGGTTTGGTGAAGATATCTACAATCATTTTTTTTTTCCAATAGACTCTAACTTGATATTCTTTTATATAACTTGTTCCCATAGAAAGTGAAACTTAATCAGAATATGTTTGGTCTTGGAATGCATCATTGGATTCTTGGAGATACTTATAGAATTGCTATTGTCATAGAATATTGAGATGGGCTCATCATATTTTACTTGTATGTCTTGTAGGGTTTTCTTCATCTAAAGGACCTGAGTACAACATTTTGATGATGCAATATATTTTTCTTTTGTTGTACAATGATACTGAGGATTTCTTCTTACATAACAAGGATACCCGACAATCACCCAAGTAAAAGGATGCTCCACTAGTTCTTATTCTGTCATCAATGCTTCCTGACCAATCTGCATTTGTGTAGGATACCATAGTCATCTCATTTCCTTTCGGATACCACAATCCAAATTTTGTTGTTCCTTTGAGATATATGAAGATCCTCTTTACTTCTAGAACATGAGTTTCCTTCGGTGTTTCTTTAAATATTCGAACTTGTCCAATTGATTGCATTACATCTAGTCTTGAGGTTGTCACATAGAGTAGGCTGACAATAATCAATCTATATATTCTATGATATGCTTCCTTATATTCATCATATTTTAACAACTCGCAACCAGTCGCCATAGGGGTACTTACAAGTTTGCAATCTTCAATTCTGAACTTCTTCAACATTTATTTGATGTACTTGGTATCGGAAATGAATACCTTCATCTAGTTGAGATATCTGAAGTCCCAAAATAAAGTCAAATCACAAAGCATGGACATTTCAAACTCATTATGCATGTCTTTGGAAAAATTCTTACTCATCCTATCATCGTCACTTCCAAATATGATGTCATCCACATATACTTCAATGATAAGTATGTTGTCCTAATATAATTTTATGTAGAGGTTGTTATCTGCATTGCCCTTTCTAAATCCTTGTTGTTGTAAGTACTTTCCCAATATTGAATACCAGGCTCTAGGGGACTTCTTGAGTCCATACAAAAACTTCTTCATTCTACAAACATAATATTCTATTTTTGACAGTAGAAACCCTTCTGTTTGTTTGATGTAGACTTCTTATTCTAATTATCCATTTAGAAATATTAATTTTACATCCATTATATATACTTTGATCCTCTTATAACATGCATAGGCCAAGATCATTTTGATTGCTTCCATTCTGGAAAGAAGAGAAAATGTTTCTTAAAAATCTACTCCTTCAACTTGAGCATATCCTTTGCATACTAGCCTTGCTTTGTTTCTAGTTACCTCTCCATCTTCATTTAGTTTGTTTCTGAACACCCATTTTGTACCAATCACATTTTTGTCTTTAGGTCTTGGAACCAATTCCCATGTCTCATTCTTATCTATCTAACTCAGTTATTCTTCCATGGCCTTGATCCAATGTTCATCATTCTTGGCTTCCTAAACATTGTTGGGTTCAACTATGGATAGTAATGCTAGGTGTCTTTGTTCTTGTGTATGTACCTGTTTGCTTCCTCTAGTTTCTATTCTTGCATTTTTTTCTCCAATGATTTGTTCTGGTGGAGGATTATTATGTAACCTACGTTTAGGTGTCCTAGAAGGTATCTGAAGCTCTTGTTGGTTGTTTTCTTCATGTTTCTCTTCTTGATGTTCTTCTTCTTCTTCTTCTCCTTCTTCTTTTAGTTCTTCTTCTTTTTTCTGCTCTTTTGAATTTTTACTTTATTCTTTGGTATTCAACACCTTTGTTTCATCAATATTTACATTGATTCTTTCCACTATTTTGTTGAGTATTAGGTTGTAGCATTTGTATGCCTTTCTTTTTCTTGAGTAACCAACCAGTATGCCTTTATCAACTCGAGAATCAAATTTTCCAATCCTGTTATCTTCTCTTTTTATGTAACATTTTCTTCCAAACACTCTAAAGTGCTTGAGATTTTTCGGTCTTCCCCTCTATAGATCATATGGAGTCTTGTCACTGTTACTTCTGAGAATTCATTTGTTCAAGATATGAACTATTGTATATACTTCTTGTACCCAAAATATATTACTCAACTGGAATCCTTCAACATGGTTCTGGCCATTTCCTATACAGTTATGTTCTTCCTTTCAACAACTCCATTTTGTTGAGGTGTCCTAGCTATTGAGAATTTCCTTTTCATTCCATGTTCTTCAAAAAAACACATGAATTCTTTTGATGTGAACTCACCTCCATTTTTTTATCTTAGACACTTGATTTTCAAATCAGTCTCATTTTCCACCATCTCTTTAAATATCATGAAACATTTGAATGCATTTGAACTTTTCTTTAGAAAACAAATTGTGTTCATTCTTGTAAAATCATCAATAAGTAGCATGAAATATTGTTCTCCATTCATCCCTTTTTTTCTCATCAGTATGCACAGATCGGTGTGGACAAACTCTAATGGTTTTGTTGTAGATTATTCCTTTGTTATGAACTCGGTTATTGTTTGTTTTCCATGTAGACAGTGCTTGCACATATTATTGGCTAGCTTTAATATTTAAGGTATTTCTCTTACTACTTCCTTCCTATTGATTTTGACAATATTTCCAAAGTTCATGTGACCTATTCTTCTATGCCAAAGCCAAATTTCATTTTCCTTTCCCAAGAAACAAATTTCCTTTCCAATATTATTTAGGATGTATATGTTGTTTGGAGTCCTTATTTTTGTAGCCACCAATTTTCTTGATCCTTCTTTCCTTATCTCACATTTCTTTGAGTCAATTAGAAGTGTATTTCCCTGGTCAGACATTTGACTCACTTAGCATATTATGCTTCATATTTTCGACAAGTAAGAAATTTTCTTCCATGGATTTTTTACTTCCAAGCTTGACTGTGCCTTTTCCTATAATTTTTGCTGAGTTATAATTTCGAAATGAAATTGATCCATCTCTTTCTTTCTTCAGAGTTACAAATCTTTCCTTTTCACCTGTCATATTATTTGAGCAACCATTGTCAACATACCAATTCCTTCTTCTACCTTGGGCTTGTAAAGCAATATAAAATTCTTCAATATTCAGTTTACATTGCTTCCTTTTCCATATTCTTGATGGTTCTTTGACATGATTGTTGAAATACTGCTTTGGTTCCTTTGGAGAAACAATCAGTCTGCAATATTTGGCCATGTGTCCAAAATTGTTTCATTTATAACATTCTACTTCATATTTTAATGAGCCAAAACTATTATAGTTCTTGTTATATGCTTCATGAGGATTTATGAGCCGATTAATTCTAGAGTAGCCTTCATAGTTGCTTTTGTTCTTAGCAGAAACTTTGTAGTTTATAGCTTTGTGCCCAAAATTATTACAGGAATAACATAAACCATGAAAAATAGTTTGGTACCTGACTGTAGGAGATCTTCTAAATGGTGTTGTTCTTCTATAATCTTCTTCTTGACTTCTGTCCATGGTTGATTGATGATTCTGAATTTTGGATCTTCTAGGTGGTGTCGTTCTTCTATAATATTATTCTTTAGTTCTCTCAATTTCCTAAGAGTTCTATTTTGAATTCTTTCATTCTTCCTTATTGGGAGAACCTCTGATGACTTCTGCATAACTCTTTTTTCTCCGTCATTTTATGTGTTCATGGAGCTCTAACCCTTCTTAGTATACATTTGTTTGTATCCTAGTCGAGACCTTTGATAGTATGGCCTTTGAGTGATGATGATTTCATCCAATATTTTGGTGTTGTTCTGTTGCATTTCTTTCTTTTGAAGTTCCTTCTATAGTGAGACTATTTATTCTTCCAAGCTCTCCTTTATTTTCTCCTTTTCTTCCAACTAGTTTTTGAGTGTTTCTTAAATCCTTTTGGATTATTCTACTTGGACCTCTAGCTTCGTAATAATATGTTGGTGTTCTTCATAGTTGGGATTTTGGAATCCTCCTTGAGCTTAATAATTTCTTCCTTGAGTGTTTTTTTTTTTTCCTTTCTCTTTTCAGCTCACTTAAGGAACTGATTATTTTTCTTCAAGATTTGCCTCACCTTATTCTTCATAATTTTGTTCATCATTTTCAAATTCCATAAATAGTACCTTTTCTAAGTCATTGTCACTATCATCATCCTCATCCAACGAGGAACACTCCTCTTTTGAGTACATGATTTTCTTGAAGAATATTTTTTTTTTCTTTTCTTGTCTTCTTTATGGTACTTATTTTCTTTCTTGGGAGCTTCTTCTTCATCCCTATATATATTCTTAGCATAAGGAAATTTAGAATAAAAATGACCAAATTCACCACAATTAAAGAACATTAAGGGAATCTTACCTTTGTACTTTCCAGTTCCTCTCTTCAAATTCCTTACAAAGTTGGTTATTTCTTCGTCTTCATCTGAATCATCACTGCAATTGTAGTTTGAAATTGAATTTTTTTTATTCTTCTTTGTATTATTTGAGGCCTTGAAATGTGCTTCCTTCCTGGATGGATTATCCTATTATGTTAACATTTCATAATTTGTAAGAATTCCATGTAACTCATCCATGCTCAACGTATAAAGATTTGATCTTTCTTCTAGGGATGAAATCTTAGGGTCAAATCTCATTGGAAGGAAGCTTAGTACCTTTTGAACAATGACTGGTTCTTTAAATTCTTCTCCTAGGCCTTTAATAACATTCACTATTTCATCAACTCATAGAAAATAAGCTACAAATATCTTCATCTTCCTTCATTTTCAGTTTTTCAAATTGACCTCTATAAGTTTGAAGCTTGGCCTCCTTGAATTTGACATCTCCTTCATAAATATTTTGAATTTAGTCTCAAAGATCCTTTGCAAAGTCATAATGCATAACCTTGACATGTACTAAATCAGTAATCCTACTCAAAATAACATTTTTATCCTTTGAGTTATTTTCATCCAGTTTCTTTCCATCCTTATATGTTGGGGGTGTGGCAGGAGCTTTGTATATGTTTACTACTACTTTCCAGACATCAAAACCCTATGCTTGCATAAATTTTTCATTCCTCTACTCCAGAAGGAATAGTTCTAACCATCAAACAACGATATTCCATTCTCAGTGTATGACATGATCTACCTTCCAATGATTAGAATGTTTTTTGAAGGACCTGCTCTGATACCAGTTATTGAAATATTGAGGGGGGGGGTGAATCAATATTATGTAATTTTTACCACTTTTAACCAGAATATGTAAAAATCAATTCATCAACATTTTATAATTTATTATTTTATTCAATATATTATGAACAATTTCATTCAATAACACATAACCACAGATGCACGATACACAATAATTTTACGTGGAAACCCAAATGGGAGAAAACCATGAAATGATTTCTTATATTTCAAAAGACTACATTCATAGGAAGCACCAACTTCCAAAAATCTCCAAAACCAATTGGAAGGAGGAACCAACCCCCTGTTTGTAGGCTCCAATATGAGGGAATCTACAACTCCCCAAATTATCCATCTCCAACTGGAAGGAGGATCCAACCCCCTAGTTTATGAGCACCATATCAAAGGAAGCTATGACTCCCTGCATTCTCATGCACCAACGGGAAAGAGGCTTCAACCCTATTTCCTTTACCCTTCTTTCCTCCCTGAAATATAAATGGAGAATCAACATATCATTGAAACTGTCATTGATAATCAACCTGTCAGTGCCACTGATAATCAACTTGTCCCTATAAATTTTACTAATACTGATATATCATCATCATCGAACCATATACATGCACATAAACATATGCCAAAATTACCAAGAGAATCTCTCAAAACATATTCCCAATATTACCTATATGTGAAATAAACCATGTTCCAAAATTTGCCTCAAGCAAGTGCCATAACATTCATGATAAAATATAAACTATGTACCATAAATATACCTCAAATCATATGCCCAAACTATCCAAGATATACCTCAAACCATTTGTCAAAATCATGCCTTAATCATCTGCCAAACCATTCAAGATATTCCTTAATCATATACTATAACCACCAAGATAAAACAAACAGAAATCCTACCTTTAATAATGTAACAACCTGGTGCATATGATTACAGACCAACAAACCATTCCTCGGCTTCAGTATCAAAAGATAGCATCATCATCAAACTTTACTTCATCCTCATTGGAAAAAAATGGTCAATTGGAAGTGCTTCACGTGAAGCTACCAAGACAACCAACAAGATCCTCAATTAGGGTTTTTCAGAAACCCTTCTCCCACATGTGGATCTAAGACTTCTCCTTCACACTCCTTCACTACCTCAGATTTGTTGCCTCATATTCACTTAAGAGATCGCATACTTTCTTGGTTTGTTGATTAGAATGAGAGGCTTATTGATGTGTATCTATATTGTTTCAAGTAACCCCTTTACTTAATTTTAGGGTCGACTTGTAACTTTTGTTTGCAACAACTTTTATCCTTCAATTTTTTTGGGCGTCGAATTGTAACTTCTTGTCCTTAGATCCAAGAATTGTTGACCATACTCAAGGACTTCATATTTAAGAGGGAATAACTTCTCAATCATGAAGAACCACATGACGTACCACCTACCATTGGAAACAACATGAAAAGGACTATCTATCTATGGAGGTTTTGTATGCAATTAAAATTTCCTTCATCCTCTTTTTCCTCAAACAACTTTGGGATTCATGACCACACCTCCAGGGCTCTTTGTAGAATTCTTCAAAGAATCTTCCCATGAGGGACATGATTAAAGATACACCATAAGGGGACCACTATGGATACTTATTCAAGTACACCTATTACTTCTAGAGGCTTTCAAACTTATTCTAGAGTTGACATCAATGACAACCAATTTTCCAACATAGAGAAAATGCTTACATTCGTTCCATTCAATACATGAAAATTCCTATTTTGTGAAGGAGTGTAAAAATGTGTCAAGTGTTTCAAACCTTGAACCACTTGTCTAAGGAAAATACTAAGCTATAATTCATCCAAAAAGCTAGCATGCATAATCAATACAATGGCAATTCAAATGTTATTCATATATATAAAGTCACATGATGTATGGCATTTGGGAGTTATTGAGAATGTTGTCATTATTTTATTAGAATGACAATAGTTTTTATAGTACCAAATTACTATTATATGTAGAAATTGTTTATTATATCTCCTAACTTGCTTTCTGCATAGCTCCCCCAAGGCCCTACCATGAAATATTCACAAACAAATTATGAGTTGGAACTGTGAACCTTTCGAACCTTCAATAATATCATCTGTGCACAAAGGAATTGTTGGATATTTCAGACAGGGGCTATTAATTCTCTACATGCATAAGTTATACCACATCTCTTTGCATCATTACATATGTTCCTTCGACATTAACACCATCGTTGGTGCATTCACTCACTCATTTGAATTAACTTCTATTCATGAGGTAGGAAAGGTTGTGTAGCATGCAAACGCCTATGGCCGATATTTGAAATGTCAATTTTTTCATATGGTTTCCTCTAATAAAGGTTCATAACAATCTCACTTAGGTACACCAACAATTGTTTATACACGAAGAGGTTTCTTTTACTTCTCTATCACCATGAAATAGTGTTATGAAACCTCCTTTATGAGTGCTCTTTCTTCATGGTAATGTGGGATCTAACATCCATGACCCCAGCTAATATGGCCACTTGGAGAAATTTATTAATGCAAAAGAAAAATATTATAGAGAGATTTACAAGATATCTTCTCACAATCAATCATCGGAAAATGACCCTCCATGCTCTTTAAATAGAGATCATGGACCAATTAGGTGTTAATCCATGTATCAATGTAGCCTTTAATATCTAAGAGAATATGAACCATCAGATCACTCTATGTTGGGAACATATCTAAATATCCTAACATCCCCCCTTAAGAAAAAACTTGGGATAGAATTGAAGGATTTACAAAGGTGATACACTGGGAGAAGGAAGGAGGCATTAGATATTATCCCCCCTCAATGACAACTTCTTGAACTCCTAACATAGATCAAAGTTTGGAAAACTTCACTTCTGTAAGAGACTTTATGAAAATGTCTGCAACTCAATATTTTGTAGGGAAAAAGAGAAATTCAATAACTTGATCATGAATGAGGTTTTTAGATGAAGTGCATGTGTAGATCGATGTGTTTTCTATGATGATGTTGAACTGGATATTTAGAGAGTTTGATGACAATCTGACTTTTGCACCAGAGGATGGTCAGGTGTCGTTGCTGGAATCCAAACTATGAAAGGATCTGTCGAAGCCATAAGAATTCCTGACTTCCACTAATCGTTGCTCAGTACTATAGTTCTACTGAAGAAAGAGAAATATAATGTTTTTTCTTATAGGCCCAAGTGTTATTTCTTGAACCAAGGCTGATAACATAACCTACAATATACTTTTGATCATCAAGGTCACCGACCTAACCTGAATTAGTGAAACCAACCAATAAAGGATTCCCCCTTGAGTTGTAATGTATTCTGAACTAAATTTTACCCCAAACATAATGAAGTATCTTTTTAGATTCTTTCCAATGGATTTCATTGGGTTTTTTTCAATATCGAGAATCAATACCAACAACAAAGGAAAGATCATGACGGGTATGATTCAAGTGAAAGAGGATACCAAGTAACTAATGGCACAAAGTGGCATCAACTTTAGTATAAGTACATGTGGAAACAATTTTGACTCCAGACTGGAAGGGAGAAGGGGTTGGTTTACAATATTCCATGTGAAAGCGACAAAGAAAGTCACAAGCATACTTACACTGGGAAAGTAAAATTCCTTCCTTGGTTTGAAAAACTTGGAGGCCAAGAAAATAGTGAAAATAGCCTAAGTCAATCATTTCAAATGTCTTATTAAGGATGGTTTTTACATGGTTTAAAAGTTTAGGGTCACTACTAGTGAGGATAAGATCATCAACATAAAGAACAAGGATTATGAGATGGATTCCTACTTTCTTGGTATAGACATTATGATCAGGATGGTATCTAGAAAAGTTGTTGTCAAGAAGAAAGTTGTACATTTTGGCATACCAAACTCGGGGAGCTTGCTTAAGACCATAAATATATTTCTCAAGGTGAAAAACAAGGATAGAGTCATTCCAAAGATATCTAGGAGTTTGTTCCATGTAGATTTCTTATTTCAAATCCCCATGCAAGAAAGAATATTTGGCATCCATCTAATGGACCTCCCATTTATGTGAGCCTGAAAGGGATAGAACAAGGCGGATGTAATTCATTTTGGCTACAGGGGAAAATGTTTCATTAAAGTCAATTCCTTAAACTTGGGAAAATCCTTTGGAAACTAACTAATCCTTACGTCTTTCAACACTTCCATCTGATGCATAATTAGTTATATAGACCCATTTATGTCAGACAAGTTTTCTTCCTTTCGAAAGAGGTATAAGATCCCAAGTATCGTTTTCCATTAAAGAACGATACTCTTCATGCATTATTGTGTCTCAATCTAGATGACTTGAAGCTTCTACAAAATTCTTTGGATCACGAGTCTCTAAAACTTGACCCAATAGAGAAGAGGATTGCTAGAATTGTGAACGTGTTCGATGCTGATATGAAGGATCATTGATAAGATCACCAATTGCTTCTCATGTTGAACAGACCCATTTAGGAAGCCATGGTGCTGGTGCAAGTTCAAGTTCAATGGAATCATTTGGAGCAAGGTGAGAAGTTGGAGGTGTATTTTCATCCTCACTGCCATCATATGAAGAAGAAGAATAAACCATAATAGGAACAGAAGAAGGAAAAAATGTTGAAGATGGCCCACAGGTTGAAGAAGGCATAAACGATGAATTAGGTTCGCAGGTCAAGAGATTTTCATAAAATTTAACATCTATTATAATAACAATTTCCTTACAATGTGGTTAAAGAAGTTTCTAACCTTTGACATTTTCATAATAACCAAAAAATATACACTTCTCACTTTTAGGCTACAATTCTTTCATTTTCTCATCAAGATTGTGAGTCCATGCTACACTGCCAAATACATGGAACTAACTTACATTTGGATTAAGTTTATTCCATGCTTATTCCAATGTTAGATTTTTTAGATCCTTAGTGGGAGTGTGATTTACTATGTAATTTGCATAGTTAATGGATTTCGCTCAATACTTTAGACTTAATCCCTTAGATTGGATCATACAATTAGCCATTTATTTTAATGTGTGGTTCTTTCTCTCAGCAACATCATTTTTTTTGTGGTGTATATGGAACAATGTGTTGCATTTGGATACCCTATGCAGTGCAATAACTTGTAAATTTATTGTTCACATATTCGTCTCCAATATTTTTTCTTAATATTTGAATTTCATGTCGATATTTCTTTTCTACAAGGGCCTTTGATCCATATTTTATGAGCAGAACGAAATGAAAATAGATTATTTTTATTAATAACATAGAGACAGAATGAAAAATAACATAGATACATTAAAATTGGCTTCTATTTAATAAAAAAATATGTTCAAACTATAAAATGCAAACTGAAAACAAGCTTGCTAGAATGGTGGCGGCTTATCTATGAGAAGAGATGTGACGATTGTGCTCATTTTCAATAACATGAGTACACTAAGGCTCTAAAATAATTTTTACAATAAACATGAATTCCAAAAACCTAGACATCCAAAAAACTAACCCTAGGAGATGAAGCACCAAGACTCATCTGGGCCCCATTAGGGTAAGTTGGTACATCAACTTCCTGGGGTCATAAAGTTTGCATACGATCTATGTTTCAGGCACACAATAGCTCGTTGGAAAGGTCCATCCGATGAATACATGTTATTCCATAAAACTCTATCTATGTCTTTAGTTTGACTGTGGAAAACCCTAGAAATGATGTTTAGGGACTCAAAACGACCCCAGAAGTTTAGGACCCGAAAACTAGGAAAAAAACTGCCAAATTGAAAAACTTCCAAGATGAGTCAGTTGGAATAGTTTGGTGGCCTCTGATATCCACCTAGATAAATCCCCCACACCCTTAGTAATCAATTTGTCTCCATTGCATTTAGTTCCCCTATTAGATGAGTAAATTTTTGTTGAATTTGGCCTCGGGTGAGCCACTTGCCTTGGTGCAAGAGATGCCCTGCTTTGACAACCCAGTAAAGTTGTATCCTCTATTGGCGAGTGCCCTTAACCTGTGTTTTAATGATATGATCAGTGGATTCTTTTTCCATGCAGTTAAGGTTTATCTCTATTGGTGTCAACTATTTTGATATCTCTGAGGTGTCCAATAATGGTAGAAAATATGGCCGAAAGAGATCCACATTGAACATTGGGTGCAAGACAAGGAAGGGGGGAATGTTGAGCTAAAATGAATTGTCACCCATATATTTGGTAATGGTATAAGGTCCATATTTGAGTGGATGAAGCTTATGATGGGGCCCTATAAGGTGTCCTTTCTGCAAGTGCAACCAAACTTTGTCTCCCACCTAAAACTTGTGTGTCACCTAGTGTTGATCATGGCACTGCTTGTACTTAGCATTGGACTTCTGTAAAATATCATGAACCTATTGGTAGATATGATGGATACTCTCAATGAACTGGGTGGCTTTGTTAGCTTCAATTTGAGCATGGGATGAGTCTCCCTGGGTGCTGCAAGGGGTAGTTCAACATCCATGGGACCCAATGGTTGAAATCCCAACCCCACCTGAAAGGGGTTGTGGTCAGTTGAGCTATGTATGGCTCTATTGTAGTTGTGCTAAACATAGGAAATAATATCATCCCATGTGTGGGGGTTCCTGGAATTTCACATGTGTAGAATATGCATGATCATCTGGTTGATGACCTTGGTTTGGCCATCTGTCTGGGGGTGGAAGGCAGTGGATTTGGTGAGCTTGGTGTCTAGCAGTGACTAGAGGCTCAACCAAAATGTGTTGAGGAACCAACTATCTCAATCTAAGATAATGGTTTGTGTTATCCCAAAATGTACCCACACTCATTCAAAGAATATCTTGATAGTGGCCTCCGCTATGATTCTCTTCTTACAGGTTTCCATAATCGCCATCTTGGAAAAGTGATCAACAACCACAAAAACAAAGTCATTTCCCTTATTGGTGGATGGAAGGATCGACATGTATTCCATTGAGATGAATTCCCAAGTCCTGTCAAGAGTAGGAAAAGGGTTGTACATGCCTTGTTTCTTAGTTTCTAGTTTGGCAATAGCATAGGAAGTGCAGGACCTGATATACTTGATGACATTCAGTCAAAGTTTCGTATAGTAGGAACATTGTTGTAACACTGCCACTACATTTTCTACATCGAAGTGCCCTTCCACCTAACTGTAGCAGGCTTCCCAAATCAGCTTCATTCTCTCGCTTGATGGAACGCAGAGATGGCCCAGATGACATAGCAGCCCGACATGAAGATGGAAATTAGGGACAGTTTTGTTTGCGTCCAACATATGGTAGGTAGTGGAAAATTAAGGATCATTCTCATAAAGTTGGGGCCATCTGGAGGTATCATGGCCGCAATAGTCTAGCACCATGGTGAGTGACGCGAATGGAGATCGGTTGAGGAAATAAATGATGTGGTTGGAAATTCATGTCTTATACTTGATATTGAGGTGGAATTGTTGCAAGTATGTCGACCACTTCTGATGGAAATAATTCTTCAATTTTCCTTGTATCTGCATGAAATTCAATGACTTATGATCAATGTGTATGATTTTCTCCTTTCCGAGAATGTGATTTCCCCACTGGCGGTATTATTTCACAATGGAGTACATTTATTTGTCATAATTAGGGTACTTACAGATGACATGTGATCGTGTCTCACTATGATAAGCCATGGGGTTGTTGTGATAAGTTAGAGCTACACCCACATCATAGTTTGAAGCATCTATCTTGATCTCAAAGGGTTGTTGTGATAAGTTAGAACTACACCCACATCATAGTTTGAAGCATCTATCTCGATCTCAAAGGGTTGTTGCAGGTTAGGTAATGAAATCACTGGGGTTGAGCACAAGAGCTGCTTCAAATCATCGAATGCTTGTTGTTGGGAAAAGACCCACACAAATGTTTCCTTACCACCATCCCTAGTTACTTGGCTCAGGGCCCATGCAATATGGGAGAATCCAAACATGAACCTGCGATAGAAATTTGTAAGGCCTAAGAAGCTTCGAAGCTTAGTGAGTGTGGTCGGGGTTTTCCAGTCATGCATGACCTAGATATTGGTTGGATCCACATGCACACCATGCTTATCAACAATGTAGCCTAAGTACTAGACCTTGTCCATGCCAGAGGAGCATTTTTCCAAGTTAGCATATATCTTGTGCTATCGTAGAGTGTGTAGAACCTACTAAATATGTTGCAAGTGCTCCTCCCAAGTCTTGTTGTATATGAGGATTTCAACTAGATACACCACTACAAAATAATTAGTGAAATGTCACAAGATATTGTCCATCATCCTCATGAAAGTTGATGGGGAATTTGTCAAACCAAAGGGAATGATGATCCATTCAAAAAGACCTTCTTTTGACTTGAATGCAATCGTTCATACATCTGTCTACTCTATTGGGATCTGATGGTATCTAGAATTTATATCAATCTTAATGAATTATTTGGCCCCCTTTATATGATCAAGGAGATCATCGATTTGGGGAATTGGGTACGAGTTCCTGACTCTGATTTTATTTAGGGCTCAATAATCAATGCAGAGTTGCTAGGTCTCGTATTTCTTCTACACAAGCCCAATTGGGCTTCCACAAGGTGATGAGTTGGATCATATGTTCTCCTTGTAGAACAATTCTTAGATCTGATGCTTTATCTCCTCATTTTCTAATAGAGAGCAATGATAGACTGGCCTATTTGGTAGCGATGCACTGGGGGTCAGATCGATGGAATGCTTGACCTAACAGTGCAAAGGTACCCCAGTAGGTGAGGAGAAGATGTATTTGTATTCTTCCATGACCTTATCCACTTGCTTCTGCTGCTTGGAGAGGTTGGTTGTGGAGGCCATCGATGTGGTTGTTGGAGAAATTTCTATTTTCGACACATTATTTCAGTGGGAGTTAACTGACTAGTTCTATTTTAAACTTTCTGTTTTTACAATCATTATTATGCATGCATGCATTCCTAAGGAAAGCTAACTGCTTGATTGATTTTCTTAATTATGGAATATTTTCCCTATATATGAGTGTATTCCACTCATTCATTGTATCATATTGATCATGATCTATGTATCAATCATCATCTCATTGGAGTAGTGTGAATATATTTTCTCATTCTTCTATATTGAATCTCTCTTCCTTTCTTGATAAGATTTGTTTGTACTTGCTTTAGCTATATCTCCTGTGCATTTTTCCATGAAACACTGACATGGTATCAGAGCTATGCTTCTTGGAGCAAGCCAGACAAGCCAAAGAATAATGAAAACTGAAGTTTCAGCTAGCTAAATTCGTGGTTGTACCTTTCAAGTAAATCGGCCCATTTTGGAAGTGGGTTTTCAACCGTTTGGAAATATTCTTCACCCTTTTCTTAGAAAGTAAGCCACCAGATAGCCTCCTGAAACTGATACAAATCCATGCTCGTACCTTTCTATAGTTATTGCTCCCAAAAATATTAAGTTTTTGAGGAACTGGCCTGCGTGAGAAGTAAATTGACCCATTTTGGGAGTGGATTTTCAACCGTTTGGCGATATTTCTCACCATTTGCTCAGAAAGTAAGCCACAAGGTCATCTCTTGAAACTGATATGAATTCTTAATTTCTTAATTTTTCACTTGCAGATTGAGAGTAAATTTTTAGGGGTTCTTAGAAACAGTGGAAGAGATGGAAAGGACAACTATTATACAGTCAAACTTGGTGGTAATCCTCACACCATACAATTATTTTGATTGGAATCCCAAGGCAAAATTCCAACTCAGAAGGAAAGGACTGTATAATTTGATGATGGCGACAGAAACAGAACCTACATCAACGATTGAGAAGATGAGATGGGTGAATCGTAAGGATGAGGCCACAGGACTACTTCTTGAGTTAATATCCACTGATCTATGGTTTCATGTTACCGCATGAAAGACTCCAAACGAGATCTGGACCACCCTGGAAGGACTCTTTGGAATGTAGGATGAGATGTGAGGTCATATGCTTGAGGTAGAGTTGAATACCTTAGACCCTAAAAGTTTTGATAATATACAAGATTTTTTTACTAAATTTAAATATTTGCTATTGATCTTGGGTGAATGTTGTATTGATAAGACTACACAAGAGAAACAACTTATTCTAACAATCTTGGCCAAGCTAGGACCAGAATACGTTGTATATGTCTCCAATTTCCATTCTGGCATATGTCTTTTTGGAACAAATTGGAAAATGCCTACGTTGGCTCAGTTCATTGAGTCTCTTACACAAGAGCACACAAAAATCATACAGATGGGCCTCATGAAATATCCAAAAGCACATGCACTCACCATGCATGATGGAAAAGGGTCATTCAAATAGAACAAGAAGGAGGGATATTCTAAACCCTTTAGTGATTCTTCAATTTCCAAAGACTCTTCAGATTCCAAGAAGAAGAAGAAGGGAAAAAAGTGCACTTACTACAATAAACCGAATCATGAAGAATCCACATGCATGAAGAAACGTATTGATCTTATGGAATAGGCACTTCAACAGAAAAACCTTGGAAACTTCATTCCAGAGGGATTCAAAAAGAATAAGGAATAAGATCCTGCTCCTAAGAAAGGTAATCATCATTCTCTTGTTGCAATTTATTCCTCATCTGATTCATGGATTATAGATTCTGGTGCATCCCATCATATGGCAGCAAAAGAGGAAGTTTTCTCTTCATTGAGTCCATTCTCAAGACCCCCTATTCTCATGGGGGATGATACTCCAGTAGAAGTAGCAGGAGAAGGGAGAGTGGAACTCCACAATGGCAGTTTTGAGAATGTTTTACATGTTCCAAATCTTTCTATGAATCTTCTCTCATTTTATCAAATTGCTCAGAAAGGTAAAAAGGTTGAATTCACATCAGATTTAGTTTTAGTAATTGACATGCATGATAATTCCATCATTGCAATTGGTGAGGTGGATCACAAGTCAAGGTTGTATAAATTCACTAAGTTTTTTGACGATGACTCCTCTATTCTACTTACACATAAGGAGAGTACTTTGCATGCACCTCCAGTGCAACATGCATATACTCTTTCTCTTCCATTAGTTTCAGACATCAGGGATGATTCCATACACTCAGATTTTGTACATGGAAATAAGCAGGTAGTACAACCAGATAAGAAGCCAACATTGAAGCTTCAACAGATGCCCAAGAATGCACAAACCAAAATTTAAGTAGAAGACAACCTTGTAGGGAATCCATTGGATTTGAGGATGACTTGATCTCAGCAAGAGGAGCCTTCTCATGTACTTTTAGATTCAAAACCTACGATGCCCATCCATTGCTATATGGTTCAATATACTGATCCACATAACTACAATAGGGTTGTGGGAAATCCATTATGGAAAACAACCATGTAGAAGGAGTATGACTCACTCTTATAGAACCAGACTTAGAATTTGGCTCCACATCCACCAGAAAGGATGTTTTCAGGTGCAGATGGGTCCATAGGATCAAGAAGTACAAGTCCCGAGAGGTTTCCAAAGGACTTCATCAAATCCATAAAGATTTCTACATATTCACGAAGACTTTCAATGAGCATAAGTTTCAAACTTTGTGGGATCGTCTTGCAATGAAGAACACAGTTGTCTAGCAGCTATTATTTTCTTCTTTTGATACATTATCTTTTGAGGGGGGGTTTTGCTACCACGTGGTTTTCCCTCTTTCCTCACTTTTATTTAGTGTTCATTAGTTGCATTGTACGTGAGTACCTAAAATGGCCTAGTAGTCGGGACTCATTTTTTACTCCATAGTGATGTTCAGGGGGGTGTTGGAGAAATTTCTATTTTCGACACACTATTTCAATGGGATTTAACTGACTAGTTCTATTTTAGACTTTCTATTTTTACCATCACTATTATGCATGCATGCATTCCTAAGGAAAGATAACTGCTTAATTGATTTTATTAATTATGGAATTCTTTTCCCTATATATGAGTGTATTCCACTCATTCATTGTATCATATTGATCATGATCTATGTATCAATCATCAGATCATTGGAGTAGTGTGAATATATTTTTTCATTCTTCCATATTGAATCTCTCTTCCTTTCTTGATAATCTTTGTTTGTACTTGCTTTAGCTAGATCTCCTATGTAGGTTTCCATGAAACACTAACAATGGCTGCAATCTTTCACTCACTTTGAGAGTGAATCACGAAGAACAAAAACTTCATGATCTAAGAGATAACTTTCCCACATTTCTTGGCAGAGATCAAGGAAATGGTACTAGGTGGGACTACCTCAGGTATCCTGTACAATTTCCTATCCAAAGTAATAATAACACTACAAGGCCTAGACTCATATACAACATGATGTTCCCATAAATAAGGTTGGCCCAAAATAAAATCACAAACTTCAAGGGGATCAACATCACACAATACCTCATCTTTGAAGGGCTTGATGTCATAAGACAAGAGATACTATTGGATGACACGAAGATCACTTCCTTGGAGGAGCCATCCGATGGTGTAGGGATACAGGTGTGACGTTGTTGGTAGGGACAACTGTTTGATGACCTCCATTGATATGAGGTTCTTCCGGCTACCGCTACCAACAATCAAGTGCAACAGGGTTCCGTTCACCCACATATGAAATAGGCGTTCACCTTCCTCTGGCTCATCAGGTTCATTGGGATGGATCTTGGTGGTAGCAACAGCGGAATTGGGTTCCGCATCAATGACCCATCTCCCATTTTCTGGTTTTGAATCAGATTCGAAACTTGCATCTAATTCAGAGCCTTTCACCTCAACCACCAATGACTAATTTGAGCGGAAATCAACAATGTTATGCCTGGGTCTCTTATGGAAGTCTCATCAGTTCCAAGTATTTTTCTTTGTCTTTCCATTGTCCTTCTTTGTTTGTGTCTTAGAATGGTTGTCCTAAGGATATCCATATTTTCTCTTCCCTTTTTTCTGCAAGTTGGGTTGCCATTTCCTTACTTCCTTTGTGAGGGGTTTCCAAACTCAAACTGTTGCATATTTTGTTTAAGCTTCTGATTTATTTTGACAACATATCGATAGGCCACACCCAAGGACAAGATGTCTAGAAACTCCATTTCTTCTTGGATGTATCTATGTAGACCACCATGATACTTTAGAACCATATTTCACTCAAAATATTTGATACCCATCTTGGTACGCAAGGTATGTAATATATTTTTGAACTCTGGCATTGCTTGGTCCCTTTCCTACCGTAGTGTGGTCCATTTGTATATAGGTCATCATAACTTCCAACAGGGTAGTATTTTTCCTTAATAACATCCCTGAAGGACTCTTAGGTGAGTGCAACTGTAAATAATGGGGGTTCCTCTGTTTCCATTTTCTCACAGAAATTATCCCACCAATATTTGACATGGGGGACGACTTTGAGGAGCACAAAAGTATTATTTTCTCTATACGAAAAGGTATGGACAGAAAAACACCTTTCTAGAAGATTCAACCATTTTTCTATAGCATCTTCATCTATATTACCTTAAAATATAGGAATACCAAAGTTGATAGTTACCTTGAAGGGGGTAGGGCCTCCGATTGAGGAATATTTGTCACTTGTTGGTAGTCTCCGAAGTATTTGCGCAAAATTATCCATCATCTCATTCCTCTTTTGTGCGAGCGATTCCTCGAGAAACAATTTGCAACGATATCATGTCCCATCGTATTTTTTTTCTCTCACCATGTAAGTTCGATTGGGTGTGCAAGAGCTCTTTTCCTCAAGAGAAACAAGCTCGAGACCTAACTTTTTATATCTTCACCTCGTCGGGACATGCACTAAGAACGACAAGGAGTAGACCACTCTAATACCACTAATCCAGATTTTATGAGAAGAAAAAAATGAACACATATTATTGTTATTAATAACACAGAGACACAATGAGAAATAATATAGATACAGTTGTTACAAGAAAATCCCCCCACAGACAAGTGGATTTCCTATTGGATACTAGACCCCTATAACCAAGATAGAAAGGTGCTATTATGGACACTGACATTCATTTTCATGAAGCTAAACTATTCAAAGAAGAAGAAGGAAGAAGGGTAAATACATTTTACTAACGTTTGTCCTTGCTCTATCCAGGCTGATATTGATCTCCAAGTTCTTCAAAAGATCCTGCAATACAATGAGAAACAACAAAAAAACGTACTTCCTACTCTACCATGATTAGCTTCATAATGGATCTATAAAATAGACAAGTTTGTGAAACGTACACAAACTTTAAAGGAAATAGGCCAAGCATAAATTTATATTAATGAAAACAAAGTGAAATGCTTATAGCCATAGATGTAGGTGCAACAGCTTCACCAAGCTCTCTTTGTCCATACCCTTGCTCAAATAATCCACACACAGAATGATGATGCTTCAATGATATCTCCCTTATGAGATCATAAGTTTGATGCTTTACAATGTCTCCTCTTTCACCATGAGGAGGCATCCTTATATAGGCTTAGAAAGGCCTAACCACTTAAGAGATTATTGGGATAAGTTGAGGATTCTTCTCCTTTGGTTGTGGATCTTCCCTAAGATCGAGCCTTGACCTTAGATCTGAATCCAACCAACTCCAGATATGAAGGGATTCTTCCCTGATTTCTCTCAACAATCCAAAAATCCACTCAAAAAAGGCTAGTGCTCCCTCAGAATGGGGCACGGAGCATTGGAACGCTCCCCCAAAAGAGGTCACAGAGCATTGGCACTCCTTGATAGTGTATAGGGGAGTGCTACCTTCCAAAATTGATTTTTGAGTGGCTTTTTTCATGGAAAAAGACTTGTACTCTTTATCAAATGACTTCTCTTCTTCAAAACCAATCTTTTGAGGCATCTTGCAAGTGTTCTTGATAATGTCGTCCGAGACGCGACATAGGAAATATGACAATATGATATTTGTGACAGTTGTGGGAGAAATGTGACACTTTTGACATTGGTAATGACGACACTAGGACATCATTGTAATGAGTAATTTTTATGTGTAAGAGATTCCCCCCCAAAGTGAGAAGTTAGAAGACGAGAACTGATTACTGAAGTACTTTGTAGAATTTTTAAAGCAAGGGTACAGACTTAGAGAAGCTGATATAAGCTGCACACAACCATCAAACAAATATTATGACATGTTTCAAATCCAAGGCAGATATACTTATGCTTGAGTGATAAAGACTTTCAAGGTATGGCTGCCATTAAATACACTGCGGATCCATAATTATATTGACAGAAAGGTATAGACACTGAAGATACAATGTGGATCTATAATCCTATGACCTGAACTGATCATAGCCACGAAGAATACATAGTGGATATACGATATGACAAGACATAGCCACAACCAATACAAAGTGGATCTATGTGACAGTATATGTGTCAATGTTCAAAAAAAACTTTGTCGCAACCTGGGCAAAGTACATATAAGAGTGATGACTTAACCTAGTGTCTTCTTACCAATCCTGATGTAGTACAAATCTAACCATGTGAATAGATGTCCCGATGTCGAACATGGTAGAAACCACTTGATTACTGGTCAATAAGGTAAACCGTTAGCAAGCACGAGGAAAATCACCATTGATGTCAATGATTCCCAAGGTACTCTAGTACATTCCAATGAATGTGAATGGATGAGCTGAAGTTGAACATCCGTGGAATCATTCGATCAGAGGTCAATGATGTAAACCCACTGTCAGACAAGAGGAGTGAATTTTAACATCCGTGGAATCATCCGATTAGAGGTCAATGATGTAAACACACTGTCAGACACGAGGAGGCATGCCATTGAGGCATGCAGGTCCCAAGGTACTAACAGGTTTCTAAATCTAGTTCTTGGATAATGTGTTGAAGTCGACAGGAATAGACTCATCGAAGGAGGGCCTTGGTGTATCCCCCATCAACGACATGAAATTGACACAGAGATATAATTGGTATATCAAATGAACATGGACTGACATGGGTATTGAAATAGGAATATGTGATGGTTGAATCTTGAGGCAGATACTTCCCTTGAACACTGAGGCATGATAGCAGAAAACTTGACATGGACCAAAAATTGATAACCCAGTGGATACTGTGACTTTCATCAAGTGACCCAAAGGAGTAAGGAAACTCAAAGGATTGGCTTAGTGCATAGGTTCAGCAGAAAAATGCGTGAAAAGATAAAATTCCATGTTCAAGGGAGACTGTAAGAGTTACTGGTAATGTTCTCAAAAACTGCTTAGGTTGCTTCCTTTAATTTTTCCCCCATCCAGATAGATGAGTACCTCTTTTTAATTTTACGGGCTCGAGGAGGGTAACACATGCTCAATTTAACTCACCTTCGGTAAGTCCCTCTTCCTTTGTTTAACGAACTGGAAGAAGTAATATTTTGGTCCCATATGGGCCCTTCAATGTATGATTGTTTAACAAGTCTAGAGAAGGAAAACTCAGTGGTTTTTCATATTTAGAGAGTCTGAAAATGACTTAAAGACAACTCTAGTGTTTTCCTTTTTCATAATTTTAGTCTTGCGAGGCTGAAAAAGAGATAAACTACCACTCAAAATATGCCCTTTCAAACCTTTTAACGAGTGTGAAAGGAAGCAATATCACTTGACAATATTTTCATGTTTAGAGAGTCTGAAAAGAGATTAAAGAAGAATCTAGGGGATTACTTTTTTGTATATCCACGTGAGCCCGAAAAAGAGATAAAAGGTTGCTCAATTACATTCTCATTTTTTTACGAGCGCAAGAAAGAACAAAGACTAAACTCAGTACTCTGTCCCCAACTTGAAAGCTAGTGGTATAACTCCATAATGATGATAAAAGGCTGGAGACATGCCCCCCAAGATTCAATTCATTCACTGACTTTGAGCTTGCCACCAATTTCTCTACTAGATGGAGAAAAAGGATACATTTGGATGAAATGAAGGTTCAAATATGAGACCTAACGAAAGACTCCACTCAACATCTACGAGATTTTGTGAAAGACTTGACTTGACAGGAGAGGTGACTGTTTCCTTTTTTAACGAGCTCAACACAAAAAAAGAATAATGCTCAAGGTTCCAGGTTCAATCCCCAGATTTATGTTTCATTTTTTAATGAGCTTTCCACATAGAGAAAAACTATGCTCATAGCCTCTGTTTCATTTTTTAATGAGCTTTCCATAGAGAAGAAAACTATGCTCATGGATTCTTCTTGATCATGGCTTCCAAGAGGATAATTCTCAGGAAGGACACCATGTCAAGGGACAAAACTTGGTCATGGATTCTAAGAGATCTTCACTGGATGGAAGAAGAATTCTATGGAAGGAAAACATGTCGAGGGTAGCGACAGGGGTAAGGAGATCAGGCTCCAATAGCCCTATAGAAGAGATCACCATGTCAACTACTAGATCTAAATTATCAGGAGTTGAAGTCATGGGAGACAACTCCACATAATTAACATGTGGAAGGGGTGATACCGACTGCATATAAGAATCATTGAGGGAGGTCATTGGGTTGATGGTCAAGTCAGGGAAAACAAATGAAAGTTGATAAATAGTCACCATTATTCCATCGTGTAGAAAAGATATCACATGAAAAAGAGTGGATACAATATCTTTCATTGCATAGACATAATCTCGCCCAATGAGTAAATCGAAATCGAAGGGGTCCTGGACTACCATAACATCAATAAAGACAGTTTTCCCTCCCAAAGTTATAGGAAACTGTGGGAGAATCCCTAAAGGGTGATTGGTTCTTCTATTAAAAGAGAATAGATTTAGGGTAACTAGCATAAGCTGAGGATAACCCAAAGCTTTCCAAGCAAGAGAGGAAAAAATACTAATGGACGAACCTTCATCTATCAGTGCATGAGGAACATCCCGACCACAAACCTGTACTGTAATATTGAAGGGAATGTGAGAGGGAAGACAAGGTCCAGTTATCACACTCCAATCAAAAAGTATGGCCTCATTACTTGGAGGGGGTTTCGTGGGAGAAGGAAGAATGCCCCCTGGCACGGTAGATTCTGTATCAAAGAGAAAAACATGGGCATAATGGGGTTTACTCTCTAGAGAGAGAGTAGGATCGATCGATGATGGGATCGTATCGACCATGTTGGCACTCTTAAGAGGAAGAGTGGGATTGACCGATGAAGTAACTGAAGCAACCACTTTGGCACTCCTCAATGGAGGAGTGGGATCGATCAATAATGACATCAAATCGACCACTTGGGTTTCATTCTCTAAGGGGAGAATGGGGTCGATAGGTGGAAACAGATCAATTGCTTGGGTTAGTGGTTCAACCGAGGATGAAACTAGACTGACCACCTGATCAACCAGATTGACTAGGGATGGAACTGGATTGACCAGTCCATCAACTAATGATGGGTTTGGAGAAATATTACGACAACAGATTGGAAGTTGAATCTTTTTCAAAAGAGAAGAAGCCTCATCCATACGAGGACAAAGGTGATAATAATGATCACCTTCGCATAACATACAAGGAAATTTGACAATTGTCTTCTTCTTACCAACCTTAACATCACTAGTTGACGAGGAATCACTAGCATGTCTAGCAGAGGCTGATGACGTGGAGGACCACATTTCTAAGACCTTGGGAAGACCATGGCAATCCCTCAGAAAGTGGTCACCCTTACAAAGACTGAAAGGGAATTTGGGTTTCAGATTCTTTATTTAAGTCTTGTTGACCTCATCAACACTCCCAGTACTATTAACAACAGTTGGTTGCTTAGATCCAACATCTAATGTAGTGGGAGGATTGGTCCTTTTTGAGTTCTTCTTCTTCTTCTTATGATCAACCTAGCTACTTGCTTTAGAGCTTTCACTAGGTGAATCAGGACAAAATGAAGGAGACTTAATGGGTGAAGAAGGTGAAAATTCGACATGAGGTTGATGTGTGGGTGGTATACTGACATTTGAAGTATTAGGTGCAGTTGAAGCACTAGGAGGATTCGAGATCACGGGAATGGGGAATAACCAAACCGGTAATCTGATGGTGAGTCCCGGAAGACTCAGTGTGGCAATGTACGGAGGACCAAAGTTTCCAAAAGAAGGAAAGGTGAAAGGTTCCCCAGGACAAGGGGTTCCTCCATTGGTACTCCCAGGAGTTGATTCCATTAACACTAACTCAACCTAAGGTCCACTAAGTAAAAAAAACAACACATGCTATGAATCTAAAAGCAAACAATCAAACAAAACTTCCCATAATGAAACCACTAGTTGGTGATGAAATCCAAAATCGCAAGATCAATATAGGAAGGGGCAGGGATAGAGCAGGTGGATCAGTTACATTGGTGACCTGCTTAACGGACTTACGCCTTGGTGCAAGATTCCATGAAGTAAATGTGGATTTAGCCTCCAAGGAGCCCGAGTGAGTTTGACCAATGTCTATTCCAGGTACAGTGATACTTCCCTTCACCGCCACCTTGTGTAAGACCCTGAAGATTATGGATACTAAGGTCACCAACTCACAGTTAGCTCCTGGGTGGGTACAGTCGACAATCTAGTCCAAACGTATATGCATGATAACAAGTATGAAATCCTTCAAGAGAACTGAGGACAAATGGACCGATAGAACTCCAAAGGACCCCAAACAGATTCAGAGTTCACAAAGCACCGAGACCAAATGAAGACAGTTGAACCTTAAGAAGAACCCCCAATATACAATATGACTACTATGAATGGTTGAACCACGGAGGGATAATCTCCATAAATCTCTTGAATGTGACCTCGTGCATTACCCCTATGTGAGAGGGGGATCCCAGATAGTCTATACGACAATTGGATTTTTTCTCCCTATCGCAAGATGCTAATGTTTGTTTGACAACTTTGGAAAGTTATCCTTTCAACCTATTCCAAAGCCCTACACCTTAAGCTAATGTAGGTTTTCTAAAAGAAAATGTAAAAATTTTTGATGAATTTTAGTTAAGCACTTGATTTTAAGGTTGTTGTTTACTCAGAGGTGTATGAGAGTGAAAACTGATGATATCATGACTCAATTCCCAAAACATGCATTGGAAATGATAAGAAGTATTTTCTTTCAATGAATGTCTATTTAAGGGAAGGACAAGGATTTTCCTTTCACTTTCAAACACTAAGATGCAATGACCTCATGCAATAGTCCTCAATCAAATATCTGATACAATGCTAAAATGTTTATATGTGACTGATAATCAGTTTGATGTAAATCTTCCTATGTTAATTAAACTTCAAGATCTGTAATATTTAAGCAACCCGGAAGAAAACTTCACATAAACAAAAACACACCCTTGTCATGATCAAACAAGAAAAAAGAAAACCAAATCTAGCCAGGAGGAAACTCTTGGAGAAAAGACCTCAAAGGTTAAAATGAAACAGTGAAAAGATCTTTGAATTTCCTTACAACAACTTTCAGTCAATCAGATAAGTGAGAAAGCAGTAGATCGACTCCAAATCTCAGGGAAGAAGAGTGACTCAAAGAAAGTAAAATAGATGTAAAAAATCCAAACAAAACATCATTAATCCTTAGAAATAAAATAATTGGAGGCTAAACAAGGACACACTAAGATAGCATAAACCCTGAACAGATGAATCAACAAAACGAAGACTAAGAAAAACTACTCCCATGAAGATTTTTGAAAAAAAAGGGGAAGTGATCTGGTGTTAAGGGTACCATATAATTACAACGCTCTGTGGGAGCCTTCCAAGGTGTTCCAACGCCCTAGTGGTAAATGCAGGGGAGCATTGGCCTCTCAGAACTCAAAATTTTGCCTAGAAATAAAAAACAAAAACTTAGGAAAAATGAAAAAATTCAGTGTATAAGATGAATCAAAGAGCCAACAACACATCTAAGGATTAGATACATAGCATGCACAAGATTAAAAAATGAGCAAAGGCCAAAACAATACCTAGGAAAGGAATCAAAAATCAAAGTTCCTCCCTAGTGGAGTCGCCAATTTCTGTTACAGGAAAATCCCCCTTGCGGACAAGTGGATTTCCTCTTGGATACTAGACCCCTATAACCAAGACAGAAAGGTGTTATTGTGGACGCTGACATTCCTTTTCATGAAGATAAACTATTCAAAGAAGAAGAAGGAAGAAGGGTAAATACCTTCTACCAACGTTTTTCCTTGCTCGATCCAGGCTGATCTTGATCTCCAAGTTCTTCAGAAGGTCCTGCAATACAATGAGAAACAAAAATGAAACATACTTCTTAATCTACCATGATTAGCTTCATAATGGATCTATAAAAGAGACATGTTCGTGAAACGTACACAAACTTTAAAGTAAACAGGCCAAGCATAAATTTATATTAATGAAAACAAAGTGAAATGCTTACAGCCATAGATGTAGGTGCATCAGCTTCACCAAGCTCTCTTTGTCCATACCCTTGCTCAAATAATCCACACACAGAATGATGATGCTTCAATGATATCTCCCTAATGAGATCATAAGTTTGATTCTTTACAATGTCTCCTCTTTCACCATGAGGAAGCCTCCTTATATAGGCTTGGAGAGGCATAACCACTTAAGATATTCTTGGGATAAGTTGAGGATTCTTCTCCTTTAGTTGTGTATCTTCCCTAAGATCGAGCCTTGACCTTAGTTCCGAATCCAGCCAACTCCAAATATGAAGGGATTCTTCCCTAATTTCTCTCAATAATCCAAAAAATTGCTCAAAAAAGTCCAGCGCTCCCTTAGAATGGGGAATAGAGCATTGGAACACTCCCCCAAAAGAGGTCACAGAGCATTGGCACTCCCTGACAGTGTATAGGGGAGCGTTGCCTTCCAAAATTGATTTTTGAGTGGATTTTTCCATGGCAAAAGACTTGTACTCTTTGTCAAATGACTTCTCTTCTTCAAAACTAGTCTTTTGAGGTGTCTTGCAAGTGTTTTTGGTAATGTCATCTGAGACACGACATAGGCAAGATGACAATATGATATTTGTGACACTTGTGGGTGAAATGCGACACTTGCGACATTGGTAATGACGACACTAGGCCATCATCATAATGAGTAATTTTGATGTGTAACAGCAGTAAAACTGACTTCTATTAAATAAATAAATATGCCAAAATTGTAAAATGTAGACTGAAAACAAGCTTGCTATAATGGTGGTGGCTTATCTCTGAGAAGAGATGTGATGACTATTCTCATTCGCAACAATATGAGTACAATGAGGCTCTAAAATAATTTTTAAAATAAACATGAATTCCAAAACCCTAGATATCCAAAAACCTAACCCTAGGATATGAAGCGCCAAGGGTCATGTGAGCCCCGTTGGGGTAAGTTGGTACATCAACTACCTGGGGTTGTAAATTTTGCATAAGATCTTCGTTTTAGGCCCACGATATCCTGTTGGAAAGGTCTATATGAGGAATAGACATTGTGTCATCAAATTCCAACTCCGTGTATAGTTTGAGTATGAAAATCCTTAAATATGCAGTTTAGGGCCTCAAAATGGCCCCAGAAGTTCAAGACCTGAAAACTAGGAAAAAAATTGCCAAACTAAAAAACTACCAAGATGAGCCAGTTGGAATAGGTGGGTGGCCACCGATATCCACCTGGATCATCCTTGTAGGCCAAGAATTTGTCAAAACATTCACTCTTACATTTTAATAAGTAAACCCAAGAGTGTATGGAAAAGTCATCAATGAAAGTTAAGAAATACTAGAACCCCAAAAAGTAAGGAGAATGAAGTGGACCACACAAGTTACTATGAACAAGATGCAAGGGGTTTGAGGCATGCCAAGATGCACATTTTTCAAAACTATCCCAATGATGTTTACCGAGAACATAGCCGACACAAACACCATCTTTGCACGAAACAAGAGGAATAATAGTCACCATTTTTTGATTACATAGTTGTTGCAATGTGCGATAATTTAGATGACCATTCCACTCATGCCAAATTTTGCTCAAATCATCACTATGAGCAACAAAAAATTATGGAAAATATGATGACCCAAAGTTTTCAAACTTGTACAACCTGGTAATATCATCAACAATTTCAGTTGCAAGAACATTATGAGGATATTTTAGATCCTTGATTACAACTTGGTGAGGTGAAAAATCTATGGTTTTACCTTCACCCGAATGAGTGATTTAATATACTGATAGAAGGTTGTAGGAAATACTTGGAAAACATAATAAATAATTGAAATAACCATTATCTACCTGAACTGTTCTAGACCCTGCAACACTAAGAGATCTATCATCACCAAAAAATATTTTCTTGGTGTTACATTCATTTAGAAAAAATAATATGACTTTATCCTTAGCCATATGATAAGATGATCTAGAATCAATAAGTTACTCATTAGAAGAAGAAGAATTAGAAGTTTCATTTAAGGAGAAACCATAAGAAGAAAGCGCATGTCCATGGGAAGAAGAAGAAGAAGAAAAATCAATACTAATGTTTTTCTTCTTCATCGCCACTTCAAAATATTCCATCTTCTCAAAATATTTGGACTCATCATGACCATATTTCCCACAAAAGTTGCAATGTTTTCCAGTCTTCATAATTTTATATTTTGTTCCTTTGTCACCGTTAGGAGCAGAAGCTGGATGAGAGTGTTTGGGGAAATTCTTTTGCTTGTTGTTGTGGTGAGGATATTACTTCTTTGGAGTCTTGGATTTGTCTTTTTGTTGGGACACTAAGGCTTTGTTTAAGGTACTTGCAGTGTTGTTCACTCCAAGTGGCACAAGATTATATTTCTCTCTAATCAAAGAATCACAAAAGGACTCAAGAGAGGATTTTTATAAGCAGTCCCTACAAATTATCTTGTGGAATAAAAGGTAGATACAAAAACAGAATATGCACTAACAATCTTAGCAAGAATAATATATATGCAACGCTCATCATCCATCTTTATGTTACACTCTTCACATAAAATTCTAAGTGTTTTGAACTTAGATAAATAGTCTTCAATGAAAGAAAAATCATTTGAACTTGAATTCATTATCTAATTTTCTATCTGGTGGGCTTGAATAATATTGTGTTTACCAAACATATATTCAATATTTTCCCAAGCATCATCAGTGTCATTAATTCCATGAAGGTGAAACCTTAAATCAATAGAGATGGACATTCCAATAAGTCCATGTTCTTCATCATTTTTATTTTACCATTTGAATTTTTTTTCATGATTAGTAGGTTCTATTTATTTCCCCATGGTAATCTAATACAATCCTTTACTTCTTAATACACCCTCCATATAGTATTTCCATGAGAAGTAGTTGGTACTGGTAATAAAAATATCACTAGGAGATTCCATATTAAATTATGAAAAAAAAGATGAAATTGATAGTCTGGATGGAAAGATCTCGAAAAAATAGGTTATTTAAAAAAAAACACTAAAAACAAACTTTGGATGTGAAAGTTATGCCATTTTGAAAAAAAGGCATAAATGGTAACCAAAGAGCCACATGGTAAGTTTAAGTTGGTCAATGTGTTGATGCTCCTCCTAATTGTGCATATAATATCACCTTAAATAAGTTACTTATGAAGTGACCCATTTTTATAGAATAAGCGGGAATCACTTTTACAATAAAGTTACTTTATAAATGCAAGTTGCATGCAAAATAACTTAAACTAAAAAAATTAAAGTTATTTAATAGTGATTCACTTTTATAACTTAAGAGAAATACTCTTTACAATGGATGCATGAAATTTTTCAAAAAAAATTAACAAAAAAAAGACTTGAACTCAAGACCATTTACTTAATAAAGAAACTTTTAACCAAGTGATCTAGTGAAAATCATATTGTAATGTTTAGAAAGAGGATTGAGGGTGTTGTTGTTGTTGTTGAAGATGACCTTGGAGAGTGTGATCATAAAAAACTCTTTTCACATAATAAATTTGTTTTCTCTTCTCGATGGAAACAAGGGTTAGAACTTGGTTAGCTTACTCAAAAAATGTAATTTTTCTCTCTATTTTTTATTTACCAATATCACACAGAGCACACGACAAAGAACATGCGTAGACATGAAAACCCTTTCTAATTTGTTTCTAGTTTTTCGAGATCGCACAGGGCACAGAGAAAAGAGAATACGTAGATCGAAAAGAGTAGCAACCTATAAATAAAAAACAGAAAAGTGAAATAAAAATCGAAATGTATTTCCAAAAAATATTAAAAGGGCGTGTTCAGGATTTATACCTCTAGATCTGACCAAAATGGCCATATATTGGGATAACATAAACCTTTTCGAGTGAAACAAAAGGCGTTCGAGTCAAACTATTTTTCCTCCGAAGTACTCTATACCCAAATTTCCAAATCAGGTGCCACGCGTCCATCTAAATCAACAGCTTGGGTCCACTTCAGAACTTCGACATTTAGGAGTCCCAAACACTCACAAAAAATTTTCTCCCAAAGTGATTTCAACTGAATTCAATGATCTATCGACGTGCATCTCTTTAAAATTGACGGTCATAATTTACTTCAGGATTTCTCAAATCTTGTGACCCCACCTTCCTCTGAAGTGGCTATCTTCTGAAATGGAAGATCTATTGACACCTGTCCCTTTAGCTTGGATGGCTCATATCTACTTCGGATCTTTGGGATTTGGGAGTGTCAATATCCCCACACTCTCTTTCTACCAGAGTGCTTACACCCAAAGTCGACCATCTATCAACGTGTGTCTCCCACAGATCAATGGATACAAATCACTTTGGCTCTTCAGGCTTCGATAGTTTCAATATCTCCACACTCTCTTTATCCCGTAGTGATTACACATGAATTTGATGATATGTCGACACATGTCTCCCACAAATCAATGAACTGCAAATCACTTCGTCTCTTCAGGATTCAGGATTTTCAATCCCTCCACACTCGCTTTCTCTTGGAGTGATTTCACCCAAGGTCGAAGATCTTCCGACACGTGTCATTTATCTTAGATCGACAGTACAAAAGGACTTCGTTACTCTACGTATTTCTAAAGGAACTCACGACTATCCACCTAGAAACTTTTCTAGGTATGACGGCCATGATCTAGCCAATACCGATGTGATCGTTGATTGATGGTTCACAGTGATTGCGGGGCCCCAATGTGTGCACTCTGTATCAGAGAGATCAACCTCCATAATCTGAAAAGTACTCTCCACACTCGGTCTAATCTAGGTCGTTGATCTTCCAACCCGACAAGATCAATGACGTTGGTGAATTGTGGGCTGCGAACTAGTGCGTCCCCTAATTTCACCTTCGTGCTCTGCAATAATTCCCCACCATCGATCTCTATTCACAATGATTGCAGGGTCAAATCTCCGCAATCAAGGAAGTGCTCACTCGACTCTAATCTAATCTTGTCCGTTGATCTTCCATTCCCAACAAGATCAATGGCGTTGGTTGATTGCAAGTCGTGAACTAGCATGTCTGATAATTTCACCTTCGCACTCTACAATGATTCCCAACCATTGATTTAATAAAGTGATTGGTGTTTGATTTGTTAACTCTAGTGGGTCTTTGAGTCAATTTGACGACCAAGATTTCTTCTCATCTCGATAAAAATCTCTCATCCATCTCTGTTGTCAGGTTCTTAAGTCATCTTCGGCTCTTGTTACTCTAGTAGTTCGGGTAACTTTGACTATCATGAAACTTGATGTCACAGAGATTCGAGCTCCCAAAGTTCCAAAACCTTCATGAGATAACTCCTTTTAGCACAGGGTTCCTAGACCCAGGTCACATGGACCTTCAGATGACTCTTAGGATATGAACTCTACTCTTAGCTGGGTTTTTAGTTAAGGACTTGGATGCAAATTGAAAGTCTCTTAGACTACTGGTATGAAGATAATGTCTCCCTAACTTGTAGAACTTTAAGCTCTGAAACAAGGTAAGGTAAAATCGTGAGGTTACCGAAATAGTAGCGGTGCCAAGAGGATTGCTCTGACTCTAGAATTGTGATGTAATTCCCTACATAATGCCTTCGAGGAATTAAACTGGAGTATATGGAAAATCAAGCAGAATCCTAAGTTCTCAAGGGAACAAACACATACTCATAACTTAATGATTTCAATACATAAACCATTTATAGACATATAAATACATGCATGCATCCATTATTTCCAATTCAAATCATAAGGCATGAAAACAATTATCAGAACCATAAGGCATGATGTGACTGCTGAAAGGGGTGTTCATTTCCACCCAACCATAGGCTTATTTACTCCTAATGGATTTACCACTGGCCACCCCTGATCTTAGACCTCGTTGCTTGAGATTCAATATCTTTCTTCCATCTCAATGGAAGTTAGGGATGAAGGTTACTCTCCTTCTCCCGACTCAATCTCTATTTCCTATGATCAGAACTCACTTTCCTCTTTCAGTCCTTCCTCGGACCCAAGAGCTTCGACTCTCATCTCTGTACTCTTTGCACATCCCCTCCCCTGACCCCCACACTTTCCTTTATTTCCTTCTCCAACAATATTGTGTGTGTCTTGAATTCCCTAGTCTGTGGTCAGGTCTAGAAGCCTTACATATGGGTGGTCTTCCCCATCCCCTCATTAACTCTTGATGAATTATTCCCACCTACGAACCTGAATGAAATTAATTCCTAGTTCAGAGGGTTGCTCTGATCTTGAGAACTTAATTCCAACAAATTATTGGTATGGTGGAGGTTAATGCAACCATTCCTAGTCCCCTCCACCACCTTTTGCTAGAATTCATGGTCTCTCTTAGTACATCCAATTTCTAGAAGTCATGCAAAACGTATCCATTTTCTATTAAAATAACATAATTTACATTCATCAACCTTTTATACAAAGGTCCATCAAATCAAACATTCACACCTTTGATTTTGCCATAGTTCCTTGGCCAATATAGTTATATTTACAAACTGGGGGAAACAGTGTGTTACAATTCCCTCCCCCTTAAAGGATCATCATCCTCGATGTTCCACCAGTCAACATGATATGTATATACAAGAGTAAACAAAATTGGATATGCATGTCACATGGCATCCTCCATTTCCCACGTAGCCTCATCTGGGCCAAAGTGTTTCCACTGCACCTTGACTTGTGCAATGGTTCAGCTCCTGAGTGAGGTTTCCTTCATGTGTAATACGCATTGGGGTTATGGCAGGAATTCTCCCTCCATCTCCACCTGGCTCATAGACTAGTCAATTATATGATTAGAATCATGTGCATATTTCTTTAATAATGAAACATGGAAAACATTATGTGCCTTTACTGTGGGAGGGAGTGATAGCCTATAGGCTACAAGTGCCACTCTATCTAATACCTCAAAGGGTCCATAATACCGAGGTTCCATCTTGGCACAAGATCCCATTCTTAGGGAACTCTTCTTGGACCTAACTTTGAGATAGACAAGGTCTCCTGTCTTGAACTCTCTGGGAGTTCCTTTCTGTCAGCGTAACATTTCTGTCTATCCTGAGCAATCTTCAGGTTGTTCTTTATCTGAATCAGTTTTTGTTCCATTTCTTTTATCATGTCAGTTTTGATTGTAATTTTGTCCACTGGATTACTCCAACTGATTGGGATTTTTCATTGTCTATCATAGAGGACTTCAAAAGGTCTCATCTTCAAGGATTCTTGATAAACGTTATTATAGGCAAACTCTACCAATGATAGGTAGTCTTCCCACTTCTTAGGTTGATGCATTACATGCACCCTTAGCATGTATTCTAATATTTGGTTTACTCTTTCTGTTTTTCCATTAGTTTGAGGGTGATAGGTTGTGTTGAACAACAATTTAGTCTCAAAACCAGCCATTAAGGATTTCCAAAAGCTTGAACTAAATTTTGTGTCTCTGTCAGATACAATTTCCTTGGGCATGCCATGTAGTCTGAATATCTCTTTCATGAATATGTTGGCAATATATATTTCCTTGCAAGATGACTTGACAGGAACGAAGTGAGAAGACTTACTAAGTTTTTCCACCTCCACCACAACCACAACGACATGATTTTTTTTTATTGACTTTGGTAATACGGTGATGAAATCCATGGATATGGTTTCCCATTTCCATTATGGGATTGGTAGGGGCTGTAAAAACCCTACTGGATGTCAATGTTCTTCCTTAACTTGCTGGCATTATAGACACTTAACTAAGTAATCAACTATGTCCTTTTTCAATCTAGGCCAATAAAATTGTTTTCTAGTGGTTGTGATCATTTTCTGATAACCTGGATGACTAGTACATGGTCTCCTGTGTATTTCATCCATTATAAACCTCTTCAAGTTGCCACAATTTGGGATATACAATCTATTTTTGTAGGTCAAAAAGCCTTCGTTGATCATCTGATAGCCTTGATACTTTATCCCTATAGGATCTTTCCTTAGGTATGAGGTCACGGTCTTGAAGAATGCATCTGTTTCTTGTGAATTATTGACTCTTTCCCTAACATCCATTTTACTGAATCATTTTCACACTTTTGTTAAGGGTGTCTGCTACCCTATTTTCCTTCCCTTTGATGTGTTTGATTTTGAAGTCGAACTTACTAAGAAGAGACATCCATCTAGCTTGTCTAGCATTGAGTTTTGGTTGATCAAACAGGTGCCTCAACCCACAATGTTCTATCATAAGTTCAAATCTCCCACCCATGAGGTAATGCCTCCACATTTTTAAAGCATGCACTATGGCATCCAACTCTAGGTCATGGGTCACATAATTGATTTCATGCTCATTCAATTTCCTGGACACGTAGAAAATTACACGTCCCTCTTGCATAAGGACTCATCTGAGTCCTTCCTTGCAGGAATATGTACACATGAGGAAGTCATTATCAAGGTCTACAATATTTAGCACGGTTGCATGGGTCAACAGGTATTTCAATTCCTGAAATCTCTCTTCACATTTTGATGTCCAAGTGAATTTAACCCCCTTTTTTTGGAGGGAAGTGATTGGATAGCCAATCTTGGAAAATCCTTTTATAAACCTTCTATAATATCCTGCTAATCCCATAAAGGATTTTATATCAGATACATCCTTTGGGGTAAGCCATTCCATAATAGACCTGATATTATCGGGGTCTACTGCTACCCCTTTTTCAGAAATGACATGGCTCAAGTAATGCACTTGCTTCTGGAAAAAGTCACACTTGCTAAACTTAGCATAGAGATGATTCTCTCTTAGTAATTGAAGTACAAGTCTAAGATATTCCTCATGCTCCTCTCTGTTCTTGGAGTATATTAGGATATCATCAATGAAAACCATTACAATTTTTTCCAAAAATTTGTTGAGTACATTATTCATCAAGCACATAAAAGTGGCGGGGGCATTGGTTAACCCAAATGGAACCACCACAAATTCATAGTGACCATACCTTGTTCTGAAGGTTGTTCTTCATATGTCTTCATCCTTAATTTGGACTTGATGGTATCTAGAACTTAAGTCAATCTTCAAGAAAATGGAAGCACCTCCCAATTGGTCGAACAAGTCATCGATTCTTGGTAAGGGGTACTTGTTCTTTATGGTTGTCTTATTGAGTTGTTTATAATCTATGCACAGTCGGAGTGTGCCATCTTTCTTTTTCACAAACAAGACGAGTGCTCCCCACATAGATACACTGGGTCAAATGTAGCCATTTTCCATCATCTCCCTTAGTTGTAGCTTGATCTTAACTAGCTCTGGAGTACTCAACCTATAGGGCATTCTAGATGTTGGCACTACTCCTGGTGCAAGTTCTATTGAGACGTCAATGTGTCTTCTCGGAGGTAGACCTGGTACCTCTTTTGGAAACACATATTTATATTCTCTTAATATGGGGTGGTCCTCTAGGTTTAGTTTGTCATCCTCAAAAGATTCCAACACTTGTATTTCATATAAAGGACACCCCTTTCTACAATACTTCCTTATTTGAAAGGATGATATTTATCTCACTAAGACAGGCTTCTAAATCTCTTGGAGTGTTATCTTTCTCCCTTCTTCATTTACACATTCTAAAGTTTTATGGTAACAGTCCAACTTAGTGTTATAATAAGCCAACCAGTCCATACAAATAAACAATTCATAAGATCCCAGGGGAAGTATGTTAAGGGTCGCTCGGGTGGGAAATCCATCCATGATGAACTGGCAAGATGGTATGACCTCTTCTACTTTTCTTTTGGTCCCAGTGGCTAGTTTTACCAACCATGAATTAACATGTCTAACTGGTTGCAGTTTACATTTATCAACAGTCTGAGGGGCCACATAATTCAAATTAGAACAAGGGTCAATTAAAATAGAAACTAGATGGTTGGTGATCATACCTTCCATCTCCACCCCTGAAGCTTGGTGTTCAGCTTGATTATTGTCCAAGACTACATAAATTCATGGCATCATCCTAGCCACATCATTGACTTTGGTAGCTTCTTGGATTTCGTAAATTCTCCCATTGTTCTCTTGTCGGTGTGGGAAATCCCTCATAAAATGTTCTTCTCCGTAACCCCAACATTTGAAGGGTTCCTTCTTTGGGTTATCAGTCTTTCCTGGGGCTGATCCAAAAGGTTTATTTCCACTCTAGGAGGGGAAATTCTGCTGGTACACACTTCAGGCAGGAAGGCTCATCCTTGAATCCTTCCTATAATTATTAAATCTTGAGGATTTAAACCCCTTCTTCTTGAACCCCAAACTATCCTTTTTCTTCCAATCCTCGTGAGGTTATGTCTTACACCTAAACTGTTCATAACAATACCTTTCCTTCTAGATAATGTCTTCTAAGGTCTTTGGCTCGTCAAACTCAATCCTGTTCCGGTAGGTCTAAGGTAACTCGTTGATAAATCGTTGTAATTTTACCTTTTCATCCTTTATGTAGGGTACATACCTCAGTAGCTCAAGGAATTTATTGACATGGTGAGATGTCCCAGCCTGGGTTCATAGAACTCCTTAGTCTTCCCATCCATTTATTTCTATGGCATATACTTCTTCCTGAAGTATTTATCGAACTGTTTCCATGACAAGTACTTCTCATGGAATCCTTTCACATTCCTAAGGTCTTCCCACCAAATGGAAGCCTTTCCATTCAGGTTGAAGATGGTTATTCGAGCCTTCAAGTTTTCAAGGTAGTCATGGACTCTGAAGTATTTCTTTAAACCAATCAACCAAGCTTCAGCCTCTTCCCCTTTCTTAATCTCTCCATTGAAAGTGGGTGGTTTGGATTTATTGAATTCTTTAGTATCATGACTTTTGGAATGCTTTCACTTCCTTCATTTCCTGTGAGACTGTGAGCTAGTTTCTCTACAAGAAGATCCCTCAGAGTTTCCATCTTCCTTTCCAGAGGACTCTCCTATTATAACCCTAAAATGCACCATACAAGTTTACCTGGCATCAGGACAACTCATGCCTCTTCCTAGCCAAAGCCATGCTGAACAAATCCTCAAAAAACCACTTAAAACAAGCAACCCGCGCCCTAACTTCTCACTGGGCGTGGGGGACCGCTTGTTGTCCTTCTACTGCATGCGGGTATCCGCAGGCTAACCTAATACAGCCCACGGGTACTTAACAAAGCAAAAAATCAGGAAAGTTTCTGCCAGGACACGAGGCTTTTTGTCAGTTAACTGGAACTCCCGGCCATGCATGGCCGAGAGTTCGCCTAAAACCCTAGCTCCTTCTAGCCTATAAAATGAGGGGTAGGGGTACTATTCAAAGGGAGGAAAAATCATAGCAACGAAACTCTGCCAAATTGCCAAGTCAGTTTTGTCCCAACCCTTTAGCCTTGCCTCAAGCTTTAGGAGGAATTCAAGCAGCAACAGTTGGAGGACAAAAAGAAGAGGAGGAGCCCAGGATCAGGATCGAGGAACGGTGATCGATCTCAGAAATCATTGTAAGTTGGTTCATATTGAGATTAATGAAAAAGATACTTTTCCCGTCCCAAATACATGAGTCTCATCTATGTTATTTGATTTATGTT